>JAOXJP010281496.1:0-33878 GCA_025762735.1 Platanus orientalis | reverse complement strand
CACATCAGCATTGAAAAGTGATTTTCACTTTTTTGGGAGGCACATATTCACTTTTTGGCACTGATGTGCCCTCCTCTTGACAAAAAGCAGTGGTTAGCATTCGTTAAGGTGAGCATTTTTTATCCATTCACATATCGATCATCTCCAAGATAAAAATTTAATGTTCAATGTTCATTGTCCCTTAGACATGACGAATTCAGAGATTGTTTTATCAAATGAATGCTTACCAAACCATCTCTAGATGGTCTCTCCAAGGGAGAGGTAGGGGTTTCAAGTCCCCTGGGCAGCGTCTCCTATGAATTGGGTTGATGCTTGCTCTTCCCTGCCGTCAGTAGTAGTTGGGTTGATGCTTGCCCTTCTCTGCCGTCAGTAGTAGTGCGGGTTTGTCCTGTGTGACAGTAGCATGCCCAAGTTGTCTTATAAAAAAAAAAAAAAATTTGAAAGTTTTAGATTAATCATGTCACTTATGTCAAGCGAAAGATTTTGTTCGATTCGAACATCAAACTTTTCTTTTCACCAACAAAAAAAAAAAACATGAAACTTTCTTATGAAAAAGAGAAAAGAGAAAAATCATTAATCACCAAAATATAAAAATTTAGCAGTGGCAGGCTCTTTTGCCGAATTCATAGCAATCCTCTGTCTCTACGCCTGCCAATCCCAAAGCCTAATATGCATTGTACTTTTCACCTATCAAGTGGGTGAAAGGAGGAGATGTAATAATGGAAATGGCCTTGACTATAATAAAACGAGAAAAAAAGCCACCCAGCCACCGAAATAGACAAATCCCTTGTTTTATATGAGCAAGAATAATACCACTAATTGTAATTGTCCTTGCATTCCTTTGGATTAGACAAGTGCATAGCTCCTCAGCCCATGTAAGCTCTAAACCATAACCGATTCATTCTCTTTTAACATTATCAGTAGTAGTAATAATAGTAATAACAACAAAACTAGAATAGGTTTCTCGACGACCCTACTTGGACAAACCCCTTGTCTTATCTGAGGGGGAATTAATGACGCGGTTATTTTGGATTGTTCACTTCAGTGGTGATCCTTCGGATTAGACATGTGCATAGTGCCTCAAGCCATGTCAAGCCTAAAATCTTTCTGTGTATTGGACTCTTCCCAAAATCAACTTTCTTAGAAATTATGATAGAAGTAGTAGTAAAAAGGAAGCCACCTTTTCCCCCAACTTGACATGATGTATTTAACTGAACTTTGTTAAATGTGTGGTTGATGTATTGAATACATGGAATACAGCCATAGAAGATAGAACCACCTAAGCCGCAACACTTAAGATACCAAGCAGTTGAAGAACTTATCTTCATTTCACAAAAAAGAAAAGAAAAAAAAGAAATAGAAAAAGAAAAAGAAAAAAACGAAGAAGAACAAAGCAAGAAAGAAAAAGATAAAAGAGACTGCCACTCTCATATGTGATGCTTGTCAACCTTCTATTTGGAACCAGGTCACCATAAGAAAATCCCGGCATCGGATTTGGTGGGAGCCCTAAAGCGAGCCTAACATAGGATTGACATTAGGGGCCGATACATCAGCACCAAAAAAGTGGCTTACGCTCTTTTGGGGATGTTTTTCACTTTTTAGCGCTGATGTGTTGGCTCATGATGTCAGTCCTACCTTAGGCTGACCTCAGGTGGTCCTACCAAATCCTGAGGGGAAAACCTTGATAAATTCTTAGACTTGTCTTGATTGCAAATGAAAAGGCAGTTATCAGGGTCCATGGGTAGGGACAGTTTTTATAGTATTTTTTTAATGACTTTGTTGGTGGGAAAAATTTCTTTCTCTTCACATTGTCCCAGATATGGGTGCTCCAAGGTACTGTTAGGTTCGGTACATGTCTTAACAATGAAGACTTTCCTGAGACTTCAAAGGGGAAGAATCGAAAAGAGACCAAACTGTGTTAATGCAATTGAATGATATCACAATACAAATATCTCATTTGATCCAAGGGATCACAAACCTTTTCAGAGAAATCGCCCAACTTGATATCAAACAAGTTGATGATGGAAACTAGGATTGAATTAGGTTCACCCCTTCTCGAACCGAATTACAGACTAAGTTAAGTTACTCCTACTCCTAAGAAAGAAATAAAATGTGATTTTGATGTTGGAGATTATTTCTTCTTCTTCTTCTCGTCCATTTATATCAAGCCAAACAGTTTTAGTGGTTATAATTGCTTCTTTGCATTGCTGGACGGTTTTTTCCACTTTCCACTCCTCTTTGTTGTTGTAGCCACTTTCCTATGCTGCGGCAGGTGCCTGTAGTGGAGTACATAGTGGCCTCGTTTGGCCGGCTTCATTCAAATAGTGATCCGCCTTTGTTATATGCCAGTTATCATGACACGTGTATTAATGCTGGCTCCATCACGTGTCCTTATTTATGGCTCTATTTCTAAATCCATCAAAATCCATGTGTCGCCTATTCGTAGACGGATTTTTAAGATGATGCCAACAAATGCCCCCCATCACGATGCTAACTAGATGCGTGTGATCTTATTCAGACTCTTTGGGTTCATGCACTCAAACTGCATTGATTATCTTTTGGAGGTCTACGCTTGAGGATATAACTGATTTGACTAAGAAATCCCAAACGACGCTACTTCCAGGAAGAAATATTCTCTAGTAGTAACTACTTCTACGATTTGTCTAACTTCCGATGATCTCAAGTAGAATGAATGGCGGATTCTACGTGGGGAACTGAACCATCTTCATTGCTTTCTGTTAACCCTTTTCTCAACAGGTCTATAAATATCAACTCTGAGCATCAGTTTGTGCTCAAATCTCTTCGTCATGATCGCATCTCATTTTCTTTGCAACCACATCATCAGGCCTTGATACTCTAGAGTGATTTCAAACTTTGTTAAATGAGGTAATTCCCCTTCCTGGTTTGTACCTGGCACCCAGATTCGCTTGCTTATGAGAATGTTTAATGTTAACTTCTCATGCCATGTTCTCAGCTCAGACCACCACCCCATGGCTGAAGGCTGGTATTCTCATCTCTGATCTCCTTATTCTAAAGAGTAGGAGGATCACATGGATTCCTCAGCTTATCCTGGGATACGTCTGTGGTCATGGAGGAGTGCTTTACATATGGGAATGAGGCACCATATGTACCTCTGGAGATATGGTTTCCCTTTACACGTCGCCTACCTCCTATGCGCGTTATGGTTCTATGAAAAGGGTACTCACTGGATAAGACGTATTAGCCTGAGCTTCTTCCTTTGTTCTCTTTACTCAGAACCATTGCTTAGGCGACTCTTGAGGTGACTTCTAGAGAGGTGAAAAACACACCTCATCCATGCCCCTCAGTAAGTAGTGGCGTATAGGTTGAACAGTTTCTTCGAAAGCCTGTGTTCTACCCCCACGTTGATCACCAGCTCTTGCACCTCTCGTTGATAGGCCAATTCTTGTTTTGAGAAGCGATAGACGGTCTCGGCGTGAGTCTTTAGTGTTTCCATCATCTTACTTTTTAGGATATTTTTACCTTTAGACATTGTTTGTCTCAAGAAGAGTCTTTGTAATTTTTGGCTTATACATATAATGAAAATTTTGTTCGGATATTTTTGTCTTTGGATTCTTTTCTTTTAATTATACTTAGTTGCATTAAACTCTTTTTATTGTGGGACATTCTTTTCCCTTTTACAAACCACAATGTTTGGCTCATATCAATTGGTATAGGATATTTTTGTTCTTGAATCCCTCCTTTTGGTACAGAGATCTATGCTGCTTTAAGAACCCATCATTGAGTCCCTTCCCAGTATATTCAAGTTGATGAATATCTTTATCTAAAGCTTCGTTTTCGTGGATTGGTCTTCCCTGAATGGATGACCATCCCGTTATGCTCAGATTCTTCATTTTCAAAGTCGATATTGCCCCCCAAGGTGCACTGTTGGGTTTGTATTTTCTAGGAATCTGACCCTCAATATGGCTCAAACTACCTTGATTAGCCATTTTAAGTCCCCAAAGTTTTATACCACTAGTGCTAGGTTCTACTGCAACGAGACCTTTAAAGGACAACCCCTTTTTAGCATAAGACCTTTCATCATTGATCCCTTCCTTAGTTGGGGTCATGCTCCAAGAGGTCATGTTTTTAGACTAAGAATATAATTTTTTTCTTTCTCCTTTGGATTCTTGATCGCCTCCAATTCCAAGTTCTTCTCTTGAGCTGATTTTGCCTCCCAAAGACAAACTTGTTCTTTGTTGATTTTTATGCCTTGGTTTTTTTCAATTTTGATGACTATTGAACCATCCGGTATCATCGATCCATTTGGCATCGAGATGCTCAAATTTGTTTCTTGTCTATCAACGTCGGAATTGAGTGATTGGTCACCTCGACACTCTACTTTTATGTTTCCTAAGTCGCGACGGTTACCTTTTTAATCCTAGGACCACCATGCTCGATCTTCCCATATTAAGTCGACTATAGCTATGTCAATCTTCATTGGCCTAAAGATTGTAGTGACTCGTCCCCTTTGGATTATCAATTGGATTTTGTGCTCGATTGTTGCCTGACGTCTCTTTTTGGTCACCTCACTAATCTTGACCGTATTAATGTTCATTTATATTGGGACATGGTTGGATTCAACTTCTTTTGCCTAGTATACCATTCAACATGCCAGTTTACCCTCCTCTTCGTTTGCACCTTTGTTGGCAGCATCGACTCAGCATTGTCTGACTCATCGAGGGCTCTGTCTTTCTCTTCACACTTATGGGGGGTTAATCGGATGGTAAGCTAGATTGATGCCCCCTTAGAGTAGCTAGGCTCAGTGCCAATTTCATCGACATTAGGTTTCCTAAGGGACTAGCTCTCTTTAATTGCTGAATCGACATATGGCCCTTTATTTGCTTGCTCAAAATCTTCGTAGCACAGACTTCATGCAGCTGTCTTCTTGTCTCATTTTTCAATCCTCATCCATGCATTGACCATGTAATTCGACCATCACCTGGTTGATTTGGGGGCTTGAGTTCCTTTCCCACGCGCCTTTGAGGTGGTCGACTTTGCTCGTATGGAGAATGTTGGTATTTCAGCCCCACATCTTTGTATGGCTGTATGTAAGAGTCGTTTTGTCTTGAGGGATTCCCCTAAGGCATACGACCTACATTTTCCAACATTTGGGTTTCCTTTAAGAAATATCTCATATTTTTGGATTTTTTTCAATTATCGAGGAGTTATTTAAGTGTTCTTCAGAAAGTTGGGATTTCTCGTACCTTATTTTGTGAAGTACCTTCGATGCTCGATTGAGTCGATTCTAGCCTATTAAAACATGATCATTATGGCTAGCCATCTTTCGAGGAGTTTACTCATATGGGATGCTCAGTGGAGTGTCAAGTTGCTGGTCATCGAGAGGAAATCACACTCAACTTCGCCCCTAAGTCCTGTAGGGGGTTCTGGCATGAGACTACCAAATTTTTTTCTTCAAACTATCCTGTCGCGTTTTTCCATGGACCCCTATTATACGGGCCCTATTCAACTATTATCCAGAAAGCTATAGCGATCGCTTTAGCCAATCTGTTGAATGCGTTTGGTCCATTTTTTGAATCTTGAGACTTCTCGTGCCATGATCTTCCTTGAAAAGGATCACTCATTTTCTTTGAAGTGTTGGAATTTCCTTCCCCTCAAAGTGTTCTTCCACTATGGTCACCAATCTTTGTGTTGGTGGGAAAAATTTCTTTCTCCTCACATTGTCCAAAGTATAGATACCCCAGTGTATTGGACTAGGTTTAGTACATGCCTCAACAAAGAAGACTTTTCTAAGACTTCAAAGGGGAAGAATCGGAAAGAGACTAAACTTTGTTAATGCAACTGAATGATAGCACAATACAAATGCCTCATTTGACCCAAGGGATTACAAACCTCTTTAGAGAAATCGCCCCACTTGATATCAAACAAGTTGATGATAGAAACTAGGAATGAATTAACCAGGCTCACCCTACCTAGTTTCAAATTGCACTAGCCTAGCCTACTTAAATAATGGGCTGAAAGAGTCGAGCATGCATTAGGCCAGCCCAATTGAAGTTGTAGTTCTATTGACTTTTAAGCCTTGTATGTTACAAGGTAAACCTTGGGAAAAGGAGGAAAAAGTAAAACCACCTTACAATAGGAGAGAAAAGGAAAGGAAAAAAAAATTAGTATTCATTTCTTTCCCTTCCCTTCCCCTCCTATTTCCATTGTTTTAGAAGGAAAAGGAGAATGAACAAATATTGGAAGGAATGAGAAATCATGAGAAAGGTTCAACACCCTAGGTGGTTTTACAAAGTTTTCCCATATGATATTCCTTTGGATCAGACATCATGAAAGTGGGTCTTCTCAGGAAAAGAAGTACATTTTCCCTTTTTTTACCATGGTTTTCCTTGTAAAAGGGACAATGAATCTTCAAAATTTGGGCCTGAAACTGGCCCAAATAGACTAGTTTCAAATCCCACTACCCTACCCTACTTAAATAGTGGGGCTAATGTCCTATCTATGATTTGGTGTCCATGACACCAAGGGATGTCATATGGAATAAAATGGGTATGAATTTGAAATTGCATGTAACTCTCACCCATTTTATTCCATATGATGTCCCTTGGTGTCCTAGACACCAAATCCTGACAAAACATTTATTTCATTCTGTGTAGTGAAAAGTGTGCCTAAAACGTTGTTACACCTAAGCATTTTAGATGAATAAAGCACCTTGCTAGACTGTCAACCATGAGAGTATGTTTTAAATAAATAGGTAATATGTGATATAAGTTAAGAAGAGATTAGTTCAGAAATAAACATTGTTGTTTTTAATACGAGTACTATGCCTACGAAGCAAATTGGGAACCAAAGATATTGTTGGGAACAATGCTAAAGCACTGTGACCTCTATGCCAAATGGATACAAGGCAACAAACTAATTGGAATCAAAGAATCCAAACACAACATCCACAAGCCAAAGCATAGAACCAAAACAATAATTTATAAGATGTAAATGACTTATTGATGGTTGAGCTGTGTGGTATTGTGATTTCACAATTCAACTGTATTGAGAATATTCTTAGAAGATTTGACATGTTCGAATGTAATCCAACACCCACACCTATGAATTCTAACCTAAGGTTGATGAAGAACAAAGAAAACCATGTATCACAGTACAAGTACTCATAAGTTATTGAGTGCTTAATGTATTCCATGTATAACATTAGGCTAGATACTGCCTTTGTAGTAGGGATGTTGAGTAGATACATAAGTAACCCAAGTATTATGCACTGGAAGCATCTGAAAGGAACCATGTACTATGACCCATATTACGACAAGTACCTCACTATTGTATAGGGACACAACAATGCCAATTGAAATTTAGATTTAAATGAATCCAAATCAGTGACTGCTTGGATTTTTACTTTAATAAGTAGTGCGATCTCCTAAAAATCCAAAAGAAAAATGTGCTCGACTTATTCCTCCATGAAGTTAGAGTTTGTAGCCTTTTCATTGGTAGTAAAGGAAGAAGAATGACTAAGGAATGTATTGGTAGATGTATCGATATGGGATAACTCTGGGCCAACAATAACCATTTATTGTGATAATTAAGTTGCTATATTCAAAGTAGAAAGTGAGACTTACAATGAGAAATTTATGACCATACGCTTGAAGCATAATCATGTGAGGGGTCTTATCACTGATGACATTGTGGTTATACAGTATGTAAAGTCCAAAGAGAATTTAGCAAACCCATTATCAAAAGACCTTAATAAGGAGTTAATCTCCTATACATCGAGGGTAATGGGACTGATAACCTTGTAAAGGGTGTATTTGGTAGAAACCCAAACTAGCTATCCAAGGTTTAATGGGAAAGAAACCTGGATGTATTGAATTTTTATTAGGTTAAATAGGAAAACAAGCCAGATATAACCACTTGTAAGCACAATTTTCATTTAATGAAAAATTTCCCTTCCTATGGTAAGCCTACAATTGGATTACTTGCAGATGAATTGTGTAATGTTCTTATAGAAGGTGGTTCTTGTAGAATAATGTGCTGATAGCCTACAAATGCTTTTCTCAAAGATGATGAAGGCTGAGAAGCTGAGTTCTTTTAATGAGTTTTATATACACAATTTGGGTTGAGACAAATATAGCTCTTGATAGAAGCTCACCAATCTGAGTTTGAAAGCCATACGGCTTGTGCACTTCATCTTCTTAATCTCTCTCTTTCTTTATTCTCTTTGTGCATACGGTTCTTGAACCTACCTTTCTTCCTTAAGAAGAGCAAAGGCATGAGTTCTTGTTACCAATGCTCTTGCTTGGATATGCACTCTCCTTAGAAGAGAGATCACCTGATTCAATAGAATAACATCATCTTGAGATTCAGTATTCTCCTTGAGGGACATCACCTTGATCTCTTGAATGATCTATATTTGAGAAAACCGTTTTATAGTGCCGTTATGCTATGAATGTTCTACAAAATTAAACCCTGAACTTTTGGGTTTTAAGAACAATAGGGAGGTGCCATTCGTCTTTGTCAGAGAGTGAAAATCTATAGAGAGACAAGGTTTCTACCCGAGCTAGATTGTATCTCAGAGTTAGCTTGGCCGCTATCCCTTGCACGTTACTGGGAGGCCTCAACTATTTTCAAGAAAAGTGATAAAGACACATTCTAAGCTCGGATAAATTGGTTAACTTAACTCTAAATTGAAGAAGAGAATAATACAAAAAGAAAGTCACAACATGCAGATTGAACCGAGATTGAAAAAGAATGTTGCGACTGACTGGAGCACTGCTATTGACCATTGCCTATGATTAAGTGAAGTGCCATGATTGATTAGTGCCGGGATTGACAGTATCATCTACGACTGAACTGTGGTCCATGATTGATCCTCATTCATGGCCAACTTGGAAAATAATTTTTTAATTATTCCATCATTATTAATTTTCCCACCACCATAAAACTTAACACCAACTACAATTTTCACCTCTATTGTGTATTTTCAAAATTCAAAAGAAATTCTATTATTGTTTTTTAATTATCTTACGAGTGCAATTTCAAATGCAATGCCATGAATGGAAGTTTGAAATACCTAAAATCTAGGCTTGTTGCTAAATTTAAGTCAGGATTGAAGTTGTTTAACGTTGATGAGACATTTAGTATAATTATTAAGCCAACAACATTTGGACTATTTTTGCTAATTGCCACTACCTTAAGTAATCAAATGAGAGATCCTTCAATTTGACATAAAGAACATGTTTCTCTATAGAGATCTTAAGGACTTGCTTCTTATGGGGCATATCCCAACTTTGTTGGTCAAGATTATCAACAACGTGTGTGCAAACTCAAGCAACATACGTGCTCTCAAACAATCACTTTGAGCCTGATTGGTAGGAGTAGCAATTCAGGTTTGCGGGTTTGATTTGTGTTGTTTTGAATTAAGGGTATATGACTATATGGGTTAACCCTAGCATGACCCATTTATTAACCGTGCCAAAGCTGGTCAAACCCAAAATATGGTTAAAACCCTAGCTTGCTAATGTCGTGTCAGGTTCACGGGTCATGCAAACATTTCCACCATTACTGATTGGGATTATTCAATTAAATACATATGACATATGCTAGTTTTAATTTAGGTAATCCTGATTTTTTTGTTTTTCATCTATTGCATGTTGATGATATTATTTTTACAAGGGATTAATATCACATGACTAGGTCACTTTTGCTTAGTTTGGAAACACTCCCAGGATTTCAACCTCCAATTCATGATTCTTGATTCCACCAAGAATGCATTCTTTGTAGTGAGTTCTAGAGGAAAAGTGTTTGGTTTGACATAAAAAAGAAATTGAAATGATAATGAAAATGTTGAAGATGTAGTAGAATTAGAAAAAAAGAAGAAAGAATTGGGAGCTGGAATCAGTGAGGTGACATATTCTAGCTCCCAAATTTCTACTTCCGAACCGATTTTGGGAGTGGAATAGGGGGAGAGAATCTGAACTGACCAAAAAACTTTTTCACTTCTTTTGAATTCTTGGGAGCTGAGAATGCAAGAATAACTTTTTGGGAGTGTTGCCAAATGTAGACTTTATTGATTAGCTCCATGCAGAATTTTCCATAAAGGGCCTAGTTTTCTATACTATCAGTTGGGTGTAGTGATACCCACTACTCTTAACACTTTCATTCTCAGTCAAAGAATGCAAACAATATCTTAAACTAAGCATAAATGATCTTCACTCCATCTTTGGAGACTAATTTTCTTATTCAAGGAGATCTTTTTCTGATGCTTCAACATCCCAAGTTATGGTTGGTTCTTTATACAATCTAACAATGATACAACCAGATCAATCTTGCTAAGTTTAACTTTGACTACTAAATAATGGGATTCTTTGTTTATCTTGCAAGGACTTAGCTAATTGGCCTTTTCTTTTTGTCTATATACAATGTCATTCTATAACTAGTTATTGTGCATTCCACAGTGTGAATTGCATCTCTTAGAGTGCCTAAAAGTAAGATAAGGTGTTCTAAAAAAAGAGAGCTAAGAACAGGTATCTAACCTAATCAATGCAAAGTCCTATCACTAGGCGACCTCTATATAAAAAATTATATAAACAGGTATCTAACCTAATTAGTGCAAATTCCTAGCAATAGGCCTCCTCAATATAAAAATTCAGCCTTATCTTAGACTCTTAATCCATTAAATTTTAAAAGTAATTATTAGAATTGTGGGAGGTGATATTTCTACACACCTTTTGCATACTCCACTCCCTTTTACGTCTTGTGTTTATATGTGATGGGGAAAGATACTGAGGCCCCTATAAACCGACCCCTATATGCCAGCCGAGCCCTAACTCTAAAGGAATTGACCCAAAGAATTCCCAGGGAGAACGACCTAGAGAACCTTCGAAGATCCCCCGACCCAAAAAATATCGAGGCCATCGGTGAGACACCTGACTACTGGGTACTTAGGCACAACCCGGAAACAACAAGTTACTTGTTCTACCCCTCGGGGCCCGACTCCCCAAGTAATTTGGAAATAGCCCTGGGATGTGGCTTGGATCACTCGATATCAAATGACTACTCGTAACCTTGAGGCATCTTGTATCCGAGAATCCCTGGTAAGCAAAAAATATAAAGACCCCGATTTCTTTGCCAAGAGATAAACACAACCTAGAAGCCGTTATTAGGAGAGAATATTCCCTATAGCTGGCCTGACATATTGAGAAAATAATAGAGAGAGCAGGGGGAGATGCAGTGAAGAACGTGGAGGAAAATGACATGCGAGATCTCATTTGATATGCCATTACTCAAGCCTATAATATGAGTGACGACTCTCTCTCCAGGCATGAGACAACAGAAACCCTAATTTTGAAATCTTCTCTTCTACATCTCCTTATCGTCTGACTTGATTGTCAGAGAGCTAGAGGCTAGCCCCCTGCTAGGGCTTAGCTTTTTAACCCCTCTTTCTCTTGGTGTTGTGCAGGGTTCATTGTATCAAAGACCTGGGCTAGCCGTGCGACCATCTGACAGGTGTAAAAGTACTCTTAATCTAACACATCTATGGGAAAAGGCTTCCTGAGAACCTAAGGTGTGCATGGTTGAGACCAGGTCGATGGCGGCTCATCACAACCTTGGCATCGCAGTAGATGGGTAAGAGACCTCCGTCTCCACTCGGGTATGCCATGAAGCTCCACTGGTAGCTGTCCTCGAGTAGAGGATCCAAGGTTTAATGACAAGTATGCAACTATTAATGGAATAGAACTGAGAAATCATGCAGGAGTTGAGAAGCAGAAGATGCGAGCCCGACAACCAGGACCCGGAATGGTAGGGACCCCGCATCCCCCCAATAGGAAGTTGTGATGGTGGATAGGGATGAGAAGATGAAGCAGGGAGTGCTACGACATCTTGGTTCCGGGAAGCGAGCCAGCTCAAGGAGAGGATTCATACCCTTAACCTCTAAGAGAAAATAGATGGAGGAGGTAAGAAGGGATATGGTGACCATGAAGGAAGCCATCAAGGGAAAAACCCCAGCTACCATCGACAGACTGATCTAGAGGACATACCATCCATTTACCCCAGAGGGGATGGCCTGGCCACTACCTGATAAATTTAAGCCACTTTATATGGAGATGTTTGAAGGTGGAAAGGACCCTCTCAACTGTTTGGAAGTATATAAGATGCATATAAACCTCCAGGCGACCCCCTATGAAATCATGTCCCAAGCCTTTCCACAGCTATCAAAGGGTCTGCCTGAGTTCGGTTTAGTAAGCTGAATCCTGGAAGCATCTCAAATTTCATAGAGTTGAGTCGACAATTTGTCAACTACTTCATATGTGGCCTGAGACACAGGAAGCCCGCCACCTACTTATTAAACATTAAGTAAAACAAAGGCGAGTCCCTCCTAGATTATGTGTCCCCGTTCAACAAAGAGATGTTGCAGGTGGATGATGTGGAGGAAAATGTGATAGTGACCGCTCTGATGGTGAGGCTACTTCCCTTTAAGTTCCTGTTCTCTTTCTCAAAAAATCTCCCATCTTGTATAGCCGACCTCATGGTGAAGGCACAACAACACTTGAACACTGAGGACACCCTCAGCGCCCAACAAGAATGAGACGCTGGGGTTGGCTCGCAGTCGGACAAAAGGAAAAAGGAGCAACAAGCTACTTGAGAAGAAAGAGACGGTCGGGGTGAGGGAAGACAACTGTAACCATGGAGTTAGACCCTGAATCAATCTCCCCCTTAGCAGATTCAAGAGCTACACCCCCTCAACGTGCTTGTAGAGTAGGTGTTTTTGCACCTCAAGGATGATCCTAGCATCAAATGACCCGAGAGAATCCGAGGCTCATTGGAAAAGAGAAATTGTGACAAGTATTGTCGCTTTCATCAGAATCACGACCATGACACAAATGACTGCTTCGACTTGAAGGAGCAGATATAAGCACTTATCCAAAGAGAGTGGCTATAGAGATTCATCACAGGATGGCCCCTGGTTAGATGTGAAGACACCCACTGCGACCCTCCTATTTGGGAAGAGAGAAGGCTGAAAGGATTGATAGGAGAGACTAGGGTAATAGCCGGTGGGTTTTTTGGGGTAGGAGAGTCCAGCTCAGCATGAAGGTCACACGTGAGGAAGATTCGCATAAAAAGAAACCGAAAGATGATGATGACAGAGAGGCTGACCAAGCATGACGATGCGTTAGCGGTGCGTTGGTCATTTATAACTACATCATGCACTATGTTCTCATTGATAATGGGAGCTCAACAGATATTCTTTACCTCCCCACCTTTGACCAGATGACTATTGAACGAGACAAACTCAAGCCTGTTTAAACACCCTTAGTCGGATTCACAGGTGACAGGTTGCTCCTACTCAGAACCATTGGCTTGCTAGTCGCTGTTGGAATGGGTGACTAACAGGTCACTAGGGTAGTTGATTTCTTGGTGGTCGACTGCCCCTCTTCCTACAATGCAATCCTTGGAAGACCGATGCTAAATTGACTGAGGGAAGTCACCTTGACCTACCATCTTTTGATGTGCTTCCTAACTGAGGAAGGAGTCAGGGAAGTCTGGGGGGATCAGATGGTGGCTTGAGAGTGCTATATGGTCTCACTTAGAGGGGAGCTAGCCCTGAAGGAGACCATGATAATTGAAAGTTTAGAAGTTCGATATGAAAGGACCTGGGCAGTGGCAGAACCAAGAGGAGAACTCAAGAATATTATCCTTGACTCAACAATGCTCGACCGTGTGACCCGGGTGGGGTCAAACTACTAGAAGACTTCAAGATGTGATTACAAAGCTTCTTCATATAGAATTGAGACGTATTTGTCTGAACGCATGAAGATATGCCAGGGATAGACCCCCGACTAGCTATGCACTGACTTAATGTAAACCCGACCTTGAGGCCTGTCAAGCAAAATAAGAGAAACTTTGCCCCAAAAAGAAACCAGGTCGTTACAGAGGAAGTGGAGAAACTGCTTAAAGCCCACTGGGTGAGGGAGGTCCACTATCCCGACTGGTTGGAAAATGTAGTCATGGTTTGAAAGCCTAATAGGAAGTTATGTATGTGTGTCGACTTCATTCACCTCAATAAAGTGTGCCCTAAAAATAGCTTTCCACTCCCGAGGATCGACCCTCTAGTGGAATCGATGGTTGGTCACGAGACCCTTAGCTTCATGGATGCACTCTCAGGGTATAACTAGATAAAAATGCACAAGGCCGACCAGGTAAAAATGACTTTCGTCACCGATTGGGTTTTTTATTGTTACAAGGTCATGCCCTTTGGGCTAAAGAACGCAGGAGCAACCTACCAAAGACTAGTTAACGAAACTTTCAAAAACTAGATTGGGAGGAATGTTGAAGTGTGTGTGGATGACATGCTGACGAACAGCCTCATGGCCGAGCAACACTTGTCAGATTTGAGCAAGACATTTCAGACCCTGAGGAAGTATAAGTTGATGCTCAACCCCGATAAATGTGCTTTCGGAGTATCTGCCAAGAAGTTCCTCGGGTTTATTGGTCCCAATGGGGGATATAGGCGAATACCGAAAAGGTGAGGGCCATAATCGACATGCAACCATCGTGGAACACAGAAGAAGTACAACGGCTAGCTAAGAGGGTCACAACTTTAAGCAAATTCATATCCTGAGCCACAGACAAGTGCTTTCCATTTTTCTGTTTATTAAAAAAGGCGTTCTACTGTGATGAAGAATGCGGCAAGACCTT
Source organism: Platanus orientalis (assembly GCA_025762735.1). Classification (NCBI taxonomy): domain Eukaryota; kingdom Viridiplantae; phylum Streptophyta; class Magnoliopsida; order Proteales; family Platanaceae; genus Platanus; species Platanus orientalis. The sequence continues at coordinate 19,196 of JAOXJP010281496.1, read as the reverse complement.
CTAAGAGCTTAAGGACCACTTCAACTGCTTATCGTTGATTAATCGGCCAAAGCAGGGCGAGGTGCTCTACGTGTACTATTGGTATTAGGAATGGCTGTCAGTTCAGTATTAATTAGGGAGGAAGGTGGGATACAAGCACTTGTATACTACACTAGTAGAGCCTTTAGGGGGTAGAAGAGAGATACTTGAGGTTTGAGAAGATGGCATTCACACTGGTTGTCACAGCCCGACGACTGAGGCCCTATTTCCAGGCCTACACCATCCGGGTGCTCACTGATCAGCCACTCAAAACTATATTGAACAAACCTGAGACCTTTAGGATACTAGTGAAGTGGTTAGTAAAGCGGAGGGAGTTCGGTATCAAATACCACCCCCAGGGAGCTATCAAGGGTTAAGCAGTGACAGACTTCATCGCTGAATACACTCATGCATCTAGGGAGGAGTCTGGGGTGTAAGAAGAACAACCCAGGAGAGAAGAAGTAAGTCAAGCAGAGTAGGTTGTACATGTTAATTACTTCTCCATGAATAGTGCAACCGGGGGCAGAGTTGTCTTGGTCACACTAGAGGGAAACAAGCTCTAGTATGCCATTAGATTTGGGTTCAAGACCATCGACAACATGACCGAGTACGAAGTGGTACTCATTAGATTACACCTTTCCCACACCCTTGGAGCCAAGCGAGTCAAGGTTAATAACGACTCCCAGCTTGTGGTAGGGCAAGTACAAGGGGAGTATAAGGCAAAGGAAGAACGGATGAAACAATACCACACCTTGGTAGTGATAGAGAAATCTTGATTCAAGCATCTCACCATACAATGGGTCCCACGAGATTAAAATAAAAAAGTCTACAGATTGGCTACACTCGCATCATCTGTCATGGAAAGTCTTAACCCCAGGATCTTCATTGAATGTTTACCGAAGCTGAGCACCGAGGTAGAAGAAGACAATGAAGTCAATATGACTAGCCCTGAGCCCGAGTGGGCTAGCCATATCATAAAAGATTTGAAGAACAATGAATTGCTCAAGGATAAGGACGAGGCAAGAAAGGTGAAAATAAGGATGAGTCGGTATCTCTTCCTCGGCGACATCCTCTAGAAGAGAAACTTCACCCTCCCCCTACTCAGATGCCTATCCAAAGAGGAGACCATCTATGTACTCTGGGAGATACACGAGGGAATATGTGAAAACCATTAGGGGGGAAGGGGGATAACCCACAAAGCAATCAAGGAAGGATACTATTGGCTCTTCATGGAAAAGAATGCATGATTGCTTTCCTAAAAGTGCGACAAATGCCAAAGGTTCGCTAACGTCCCCAAAAATCCTGAAGAGGAGTTGGTCCCGATTGCCAGACCCTGGTTGTTTGCCCAATGGGGGATCGACATTGTCGGGCCCATTCCTCACAGAAAAGAACATATGAGGTTCTTGGTAGTAGCCATCGACTACTTCACAAAGTGGGTAGAGGTTGAACCCCTAGTGAAAATCACTAAGAAAAACATCCATGACTTCACTTGTAAATCAATCGTTTGTCGGTTTGGGATTCCCCAAGTTATCATCACCGACAACGACAAACAGTTCACAATGCCTGATACAGAGAATTCTGTGTAGAACTTGGGGTCAAAAATCATTTTTCTCCTCCAGCTCACCCCCAAGCCAATGGCCAAGTAGATGTTATCAACAGGACGCTTTCAGGCATAATGAAGAAGAGAATTGAAGACTCCAAAGGTCTTTGGCCTGAGGAACTACCAAACATCCTTTGGGCATACCGCACTACGATAAGAACTTCTATAAGGGAAACGCCATTTCTACTAACATTTGGGATCGAGGCAGTAATACTGATTGAGATTGGAATGGCCACATATAGAACAACGAACTTCAACTCAGGAAGGAAAGAAAAGAGACTCAGGAACAGTCTTGACTTGCTGGAAGAGAAGATGGACGATGCCACACTTTGAACAATCGCCTACAAGAAGAGAATGACCAAATACTATAACTCACGGGTTAGGATAAGGAGGTTCACAGTTAGGTATTTAGTGCTAAAAAAGGTGAGCTTGGTCACACAAGATCTGACAGATGGAAAACTGAGACCAAATTGGGAGGGACCTTACTGGGTAACAAGCTGGAATAAGCCCGAGATGTACTATCTCGAGATAATGCAGGGGGAGCCCCTGCCATGACCATGGAATGTTGAGCATTTGAGAAAATATTATGAATGAAGCTAATGTAATAATTCGACTCTAAATAGTGAAATGTTCTTTCTCGACAGAGCCAGAAAAAATTTCAGGCCCTCGTGCCTTGTGCTCAAGTTATAAGATCAGCTCTTGGGTTACAAGACTAACCCTCAAGTCACAAGATTGGCCCCAAGCCACAAGTTAGCCTGTCCTTTCAGGCCCTCATACCTCGTGCCGCAATTACAAGATTAGCCATCAGGTTATAAGACTAACCCTCAGGTCACAATACTGACCCCAGGCCACTTATTCACTTCAATTTCTTTAAGAGCAGAACACCCATTAGTCTAGATTGTATTATCCCTGAGGGACAACCACACTTGCCCGAGTGATCTCCCTTTCAGCTGATCGCATGCGTGTTGTTAGAACCTCAATGCAAGCCTTGTGTTCTATAACCTGGGTGGCCATGCTGACACTAGAACCCTCGGCCCATTTGACCTTATCCTCGAGGGCACAGATCTAGGCCTTAGCACTCTCCCAGGTAGCCTTAAATTCACTCTTGGCCTAAACAATGCGATTCTGGAAGTTACACCGGACTTGCTCGCTGAGCTTATACCTCTAAATAGAGGTTGTCATCAGGGTCATAATCTGAAAAGATAGATACAAAGAAGAGTCAGGTCAGTATAGACACATGAAAAAAAATAAAAATAAAACAAAACAAACATGATGACAATTTTTTTTACCTTGGCCATGTAATGCATTATATCCTGATGAAGGTCAGAAGGGCCGAGGGTCTTCCTCAAGGATTCAACGTTCTTAAGGGAAACGCCCCCCAAGAGATAGTCCCCTCGGGACTTAGCTTTGACAACCAAGATGAGGGTCCTACTGAAGACTCACCCCTCTCTAGGACCGAGGAAGAGAGCACCCAAGAACTAGCTGCATCAGTAGAGGGCGCCACCCAGGGAGCAGGAGTTACCATGATCATTGGCAGTGGGGTGGGGGCCTCAGTGGCAGAAGTGATCTCATGGGAGTCCACCACTTCGCCCTCGGTGGAGGGGGGTTGAAGGAGACCTGATAGTTTCTGCCTCCAAATCCATGACTTGAATGGTGGCACCGAGAGCTGGGGGAGGTGTTGGTTGGGTTGGACGGGCTGTCATCACCTCAGGGGCGACCTTAAGGGCCTGAGAATCGAAAGGACCCCCAAGGAGAAGATGCTGTTTTCTGTTCTTCGAGGACATGCCTGCCCCTGGCCCGCTGCCTTAGCCTCTTGGGCTTCAGCCATAAATTTCTTGTTAATTATCATTGCTACATGGAAAAATTGACCCGAGGTTAGAAACTAATCAAAAAGAAAGAAGGAAAGAGAGAAGTGAGAAGGGGGGCAGGAAATAAACGAAAGAAAGAAAAGAAGGGTGAGTTACCCGGGTCGGGACTGAACCCACACTGGTGGAGTCACTCGAGAGTGACCAAATCGGGGAAGGTATGAGACAGATAGTTCACAACGTCCTAGATGTGAGCCTCCTCCTCATGGGATAACTCGCCTGCTTCTAAAACTGACACAAACAAAAAATGACTCAGACGATAGAGTAAACAAGGAGACCTAAAAAAGGAAAAAATGAATGATAATAAATGACGAATCACAACTCACCTATGGGGTTGATGGCCAATGCCCAGGCCCGATTGAACTTTACAAGGGGGACTACCCTCGGGAGATACTCCCATCCTTCGCCGAAAATGAAAAAATATTGGCCCCTCCACCCACTGTCAGAGCTCGGGAGCCTGATCACTAGGGTTGTAGTTAGGTCTCAACTGGAAAAATAAAACCACTCCGGCTTCTGCTCCTTCGGGCAATAACAGTGAAAGAACTCGTTGAGAGTGAGGTGGGCTATCCCTTTAAATGTTAACTCCCATAGGATCATGCATCCTATGGCTATTCGCCAGGCATTGGGTATCAGTTGCCCTGGTGCTAATCCAAGGCAAAAAAATAGCTCTTAAAAAATGAGGGAACTGAAAACCTAAGACTCACCATAAGGGCTTGCTTATACAATGCTACACTATCGGTGGGGGCCTCGAAAGCCCAGGTGTTCCCGGGGGCAGAAAGGACGACCCCCTCGGCAATGAGAAAAGTAGAATGAAACTAAGTTAGGGTTCGTACCCCTAACTCAGAAGTATAGCTGATGACGGTGAAATCTTTCTTAGGAGCAATCTCCCCTACTACTTCTTGGGCATTAGATGAAGCTGGCTCAGTTGCCTACTCCATGGGGTTCTGTCAGACCTCCGATAAGTCGTCAATTCCGTCAACCATCCGGTCAATGGTGTCTTAGGACACCATTGGTTAGAGATTTACGGGAAAGGAAAAATAGGAAGAAAAAACACAAAGATGCTGAAAAAAGTGGGGGGAAGTGAACGGGCAAGCTAATACAACCACATTTAAAAAGTGATAGAAAAAAGAAGAAAAAGAACGAAGTTCAAACTACTAAATAGAAACCAAATACTTAAACGAGAAACAAGCACCTAGAAATAGGAAGGATGCTCGAGACGACAAAGAGTAACAGCCTAGAAGTGCAATAGGTGTCGGAATCAACAACGACCAAATGCCGGGAAGGAAAAGACTTGGCAAAAATCACCCAAAACGAAGATAAAAGGTGCGGGAGATAGAAAATGGAGATAGAAAAGTCCCGCATTGTTTTAGCAGAGATATTTATAGGCAACCCCGAGTATTCTCGACCCTACGCATGTCACGCATCTATGGGATAGTAGAATCAACTCGGGAAATGAAGTGACACGCGAATCTCAAAATCTTTAGGAGGTTTAAATATGACTGTCCGATGGCATAGGGATCCAAAGAGACACGACGCTTGACATGACCCATAACCGACGCTAGTAGTCCCCCTCAGTTATTGAAGTCCATTAAATGCAAGACCATCATTAGCGCCTATCCTTAGTTGATGTCACCTCGATAACTGAAACGATGTGCTGCATGTGCTGAAATGAACAGTAACGGTCACAAACAATTCACATTCCTAAGACGTGTAACCCTAGACTAGGGAATGAGGGGGACAACTGATGGGGAAAGATACCGAGGCCCCTATAAACAGACCCCTATAAGCCAACTGAGCCCTAACTTTAAAGGAATTGGCCCAAAGAATTTTCAGGGAGAACAACCTAGAGAACCTTCAGAGATCCCCCAACCTAAAGAATATCGAGGCCATCGATGAGACACCTGACTACTGGGTACTTAGGCACAACTTGGAAACATCGAATTACTTGTTCTACCCCTCGGTACCCAACTCCCTGAGTAATCCAGAAATAGCCTCAGGATGTTGCTAGGATCACTCGACATCAAACGACTACTTGTAACCTTGAGGCACCCTGTATCTGAGAATCCCTGATAAGCAAAAAATATAAAGACCCCGACTTCTTTGCTTAGAGATAAGCACAACCCAGAAGCCGTTATCAGGAGAGAATATTCTCTATAGCTGGTCTGACATATTAAGAAAATGACAGAGAGAGCGGAGGGAGATGCGGTGAAGAACGTGGGAGAAAACAACATATGATATCTCATTTGATATGCCACTATTCAAGCCTATAAATATGGGTAACAACTTGCTTTCCAAGTATGAGACAACAGAAACCCTAATTTGGAAATCTTCTCTTTTATATCCCCTATCATCTGACTTGACCATCAGAGAGCTAGAGGTCGGCTCCCCATCAGGGCCTAGATTCTTGACCCTTTCTCTCTCTCTTGGTGTTGTGCAGGGTTCATTGCGTCAAAGACCTGGGCTAGCCATGCGACCATCTAACAGGTGTAAAGGTACTCTCAGTTTGATACATCATCAATATACAACTGCCTTCCTTTTTAAAATAAGATAAGACTTTTAATGAATGTTGGAAACATAAGGTAAATAGGGTGTGCAAGACTTAAAAAATGGTGTCAAAGTTGTATCTCCCCAAATTAGTCAATTTAAAGCGAAGGAAGCCTAACGTGGGTGGCTGCGGTATCACCTTTGAGGGGAGAGGTCTTGGGGTTAACTCCCTTGATAGCATTTCATATTGTGTTATGCGTAGCATCTAAATAAATTAAACATGAAACTTAAAAGTAGTATTACATACAAAAATAAACACCCTTAAAATTAGAGTATTAAAATTAATTTAGTGGAACCATCGTAGACTCTTGGTTAATTCAATTGGGTAATCATGGTTGTAACGCTCCCAAACCTGAACTTGGATTTGAGATCTATATTTGCCTTAGATTCAGATCATTACCTTTAAACTACGGTAATCAGAATTGCCCAAATCATGGGTTGATAAACCAAAGCCCAAATAGTCCATTAGTTAGAGAGTTCACTATTCATATTTCATTAGTCCATAAGTTCATTTAATTAGTTTCTTAGTCAATAGTCCATAATCAGAGTTCAATAACATTGTGGAAGCGATTTACCAAATCTAAAACCACACATGTCCAATAAGTTTCAACGGAAATAAGACTAATATAACCCCAAGCATATAAAATATCGAAAATCTAAACATCCACATGTGTTCTACAGAGCCATAAAGTAAATGAGTGCCCTTTCACCTAGACAGAAGTCAAAGGAAAAATATACAATCCTTTACATAAACCTCCCCCCCCAAAACAAGGTCCAAAAGTAAAGTCACTAATAGAGTACTAAAAGTAAAGGAGGGTTGAAGACATCATGTCAAGCTTCTAGGAGGAGGGCTTGCAAGCACAGTTAGTCTGAAAAAATGGCTAGGTTTGTCCTAACCTGTAAACAATCTAATTGGCTATAGACAATATAAAACAAAACATAAATCTGAGTGCTAGCAAATCCAACGGTCAATGCGGAACTAAACAAAGATTGAAATAATAATCACAATCATGCTAGTACAAACTGAACAATAATCACAAGTCAAACTGAATCCGAATGTTCAATATAAAGTTCTAAGTTCAATAAAGAATTCTGACTTTACAATTCGGAGTTCAATACTAAATACTCAATAAGGATCAATGTCTAACCAAACAATTCAATAAGAAGATCAAAATCAATGGTTCAATGTCATATATTAGTTTAAGAGATTCGATGTTAAATGATTCAAAGTATTCAAAATTCAATGTTTCAAAAGGTCTGAAGTTCACATAGTTCAAAGTGTTCATAGCTTAATATTTCAAAGTATTCAGAGTCCAATGATTTAAAGTGTTCGAAATTTGAAGTTTGAAAGGTCCAATGTTCGATGTCTAAAGGTTCAAAGTAATGTATTCGTATGCTCTGGTCAACCCCACGGTTAGGGTCCTAAATCCTTATTGTAACCCCAAGGAAAGGTCTCGAGTCTTCTATTTTGCAACAGAAGCATGACCTAAAGCCTTGTTGTAATTCTAGGGGTAGGGTCCTGAGTTTCTGTTTAACCCTAGAAATAGGTCAAAAAATCCGTGAACTGAAGAGCATGTCCAAAGTATTTTCTCACACTTAGCCTTGTGAGTAGGCCTAAAGAGTTAGATGACATACTTAGCCCATTATCAAGGTCCACATAATCGATGGTCATACTTAACTCTATGACGAACCCAAAATGGATCAAATGTTCGAAATTTAAAAGGGTTCACATCAATAAGTTCAAAGGTTCACATAGTTTTGATAATCAGAATGTTTCTATAATGAATCAAATGAACATAGACGTAGCGTTGCCATAATTCAATCATTTTAAAGGTGTATGATTCACTGAGATTTGATGTTAGAACATTATTTGATATCCATAAGATCGAAGTCCTAATGGTTCACTAAGATTTCACATAAATCAATGATTCAAAACGTGTAATTTAGATTCATTGATCCACATGGTTCACATAATCACATATGAAGCATAAAATTCAATAGAATCAATGAGTTCAATACAAATTTACAAAAAAACATAAATTCTTATGATTTTTCAATGAATTTAATCATAAAGATTAACCAAATATCACTTCTAGTGTTCTAAACAAAGATCAAGACAAAAATGCCTATTAATTTGATCATTAATAGTATAGATCTAGAAGGATTCACAATTTGACACATATTTTAAAGATTTACAAGAGAAAAATTCAAATTTCACATGATCTAAATGATTCAATGAAGGAAAACAATCCACATAATGTTTAAGAGTAATAATCTTTCATAAAATTGGTATAGATCTAAAGATCAAACAAGATTCAATGGTTTAAGGCATAAATCTATAAAATTTTCAGAAATTCCAATAAAAAATGGGTTATATCAAACATATAAAGCAAAATACTTATTAAGCAGATTATAATTCATGGATCTAGTATGCTTCAATGGATTGAATTCAATGATTTCCAATAATCTTAATGGATTCCATGGATAACATCACATAATCTGAAAATCACAAGAGGAAAATGCATCACCGCATCTATAGTAAGCAAAATTCACGTGGGTAATTCTAGAATATCAACATGATTTTTTCTTTTAAAAATAGTTGACCATAAATAGAATAAATGAACTAGGACAACATCCATTAAAATGGGCATTTACAGTGTGAAAGGGATCATAAGAAAAAAAAAAGTACAACATGACTGCAGCGGCATCATGGCATCAATTGCAGAGCTCACACTCACTCTAACAAGCAGAGGTGACATGGTATGCTACGGTTATAGTTAATCTGCTAAAACAATGAAAATATATTAAATCAATCGTCTGATCTTGTTGATCTAATGAAATTTAAAAACTAAACTTTAGGAGGAGGAAAGAAAACAACAACCCCTAAGAAGGGATGGCTACCTCCCAAAGGAGGAATGGATGAAGCTCTGCAAGAGGAAGGATAAAATGACAAGAATGCTGCTGGGCCAAATAGTTAAGAGACTATGTTGCTTGAAGTTAAATAGGCAAGAGCCCCAAATGTTTCCTTGTAGTTGTTATTTAGAGATATCTTGGACGATTATATCCATAATGCTTATGATTCAAGCATGTAATGATGCTTATACCTTTATCATATGCCATGTAGTCTGAGGGAAATTACCTACAATTATTGCCTCAAATGTCTTTCTTTCTTGTTTTTTTCTTTTCTTTTCTTTTTTCATCTGTCCCACATTCTAACTATCCTCTCTAGATGTGAACATTTGCCAATTATCCCCCATTTTGATGTTGTAATTACCTTATTGCATGTGTGTGCATTGCTTCATCTGCGGCCAATATAACTTCCCTTTGGTAGTATTATTGTTAGCAATGAATGAATCAATATTAGCCAGTGCCTAGATCTTGTAGTCAAACCATCCCTAGCCAAAACCATTAACCAGCCGTCCATTAAAACTCTGATAGAATCTGGACCAATCTTCATATCAATCATACTAATGGACTTTCCCAGCCAACTGAAATCTATTCTTGGTTCATGCCAGATTTCATCATTCATGGCGTCTAGCTAGACACTGAAGATTCTGGCAATTATCTTAGGTTAATTTTTAGGGCTAATTAAAAGAAAAGAAAAGAAAAAAAACTTTAGGGCTGGGGGAGGGGTGTCATGTACTCTTACATTAAAGGTTATAATATCAAAAATTCATCTAGGGTTCGAGCTAATTAACAAAGTGTCAGTGCCGGATTAACACTAACCTGTACAAACCCACCCTGTTGCCATCCCTTCATATAAATTACCTAATTAAATCAGATGAACCACCCAATAATAATAATAATAATCTGAACAAATTGTGCTAAAATATTTGACCCAAGCAAGCGAACTGCTACTTCGAGCCTAATTTATGTCAAAACATTTTAATATATGATTATGTCATTGATTTGAATGGGTCAACGCATTGGTCTTACAAATATAACATGACTGAAACTAAATAAAAGCAAATAGTATGAAGCTCATTTCTTATTTCCAGATCATTATTCATGTCGAATGCTACGTAATTTGCTAGTAAGGGGTTCACACTCTCACGTCTAAAACAGCACGGCTCATATGCAATCACAATTAAGTAATTTTTCCAATAGAGTTATTTATAAAAATAATGGTCGCCCCATATAATAAAAATGCTATAATGGACGCCCCTTCCATGAATTGGGCTGGCCAACTCCTTTAATTTGGAGTCATAGGGAAAAATGCCATAAAATTACCCCTACCCATGGACCTTGCTAGCTACCCTTGCATTTGCAATCAGGACAATTCTAGGACAATGCCAGGGATTTTCTTTTTACTGTGACCTGGTTCCAAACAAGGGGGTTTACTAGCATCACATATGAGAGTGGTAAGTCTCTTTATCTTCTTTTTTTTTCATTGAAATGAAGATAAGTTCTTCAATCAGCACTGCTTGAGGAGTTTTGTTTACAAGTTTTGACTGCCTTGGTATCTCAGTGTTGCGGCTTAGGTGATTCTATGGCTACCTATAAGTATTCCATGTATTCAATACATAAACCCCACATGTAACAAAGTTCAGTTGAATACATCATGTCAAGTTGGGGGAAAGGTGCCTTCCCTTCTACTACTACTACAATCATTATTTATAAGAATGTTGAGAGGGGAAGAGTCCAATAAACGAAAGATTTTAGGCTTGACATGGCTTGAGGCACTATGCACATGTCTAATCCAAAGGATCACCTAATAAAGTGAACAATCCAAAATAGCTGTGTCATTAATTCCTCCTCAAATATTAACAAGGGGATTGTCCAAGTTGGGTGGTAGAGAGACTTTTTCTAGTTTTGTTGTTATCATCATATCATTATTACTACTACTATTACTACTAGTAATGTTAAAAGGGAAAGAATCCAATACTAGTTAGGGTTTAGGGCTTACATGGGCCGAGGAACTATGCACTTGTCTAATCCAAAGGATAGCTTATCAAAAGGACAATTAGAATTAGCGGTATCATTCTTGGTCATATAAAACAAGGGATTTGTCAGTTTTATGCACTAAAAATTAGGTGAGAACCAATCTTGTGAGAACTGTGAAAACGGCAACAGGGTACGGACACATCATTGCTGAAAAGTGATAAGTTTCCCCCAAAAAGTGAAAATTACTTTTCTGTACTGATGCTTCAACCCCTCTGGTGCCATGAAAGATTTGTTCTCACATAATCCAAGCCCAATTTTATGCGGAAAAAATTGTATACGGAAATCTGCTTTTCCTGATATATTAGGATGGCATTTCCATTATTACTTTCCCTCATCTTTTTCCTCCTACTTGATAGAAGAAAAGTACAATATGGATTAGGGTTTGGGGTTGACATGCATAGAGACAGAGGATTGCTATGAATTCGGCAAGAGAAATTGCCATTGCTCAAATTTTATATTTAGGTAATTAATGATTTTTCTCTTTTCTCTTTTTCATAGGAAAGTTTGATGTTTGAGTCTGAATAAAATCTTTCGCTTGACATCCCCTTTCCTGGATCCCTCTTTTGGCCATAAGATGACATGATTACTCTAAAACATTCGTTTGATAAAAGAACCTCAAAATTGGTCATGTCTAAGGGACCATCAACATTTAACTTTAAATTTTTAACCAGGAGATGATCCATATTACCCAGAAAAAAACTAGGAGATGATCCAAAGAGCATCTCATTTTGTAAAATTATATAATGTCAGCTATGCATGTTAAAAATATGTGAATCCAATGGTTGTAGCTCAACCTCATGTAGAAGATGCTTATTGTATAATTTTTTTTCTAAAAATATTTGAGAGAGAGAGAGAGAGAGAGAGAGAGAGAGAGAGAGTTTTGTTGAGTTGGAAATTGCTCGAGTGAGACAAGAGAGACATGGACAAATTCAACACAGATAATGCATGCCAAATGATATTTTGGTAAATACAAATTACTTATCTATTGTGTATTTACTAAAACACTCTCCTTTTCTTTGTACCTCTTGTGTATTCATCTCCACACGTTAGGTATTGTGTCATGCATTGATTGGTACTAAGTGAATTTGAGATGATTTTAACCCACATTTTTTTTTTCTTTTTCTTACATTGCCTTACGGGGCCTCCTTTTCATTCTTTCCCTTTGCTTTACTTCCATTGACTTACAAATGGACAAATGGGATATTTGCCACAAACTTTTCCTTTTCGGCCTGTTTTCCTCATGGAAGCCCTAAAAGCTTTGTGGGCCAAAGGAAAGTGTGACCCACACACAACCTCCTCTCATGGGAAACAGCTAAAAAAAAGTGAAGAGCCAGAAGTACTTGTAACGGACATATAAAAGTTAGCCCGCATGGGAAGTAGGAGAAACGACCCCTAAACTCCACGCGAGCATGGGCTAGAACATAGCCTATGTATTGACACAGCTGGGATTAGGTACAAATGAAGTTCATACAAATAGGTGTGATCGGTGTTAGGGGGCTGACGTATCAGTGCTGAAAGGTGATTTACACTTTTTCTGGGGTGATTATCACTTTTCATCACTGATGTGTCACCACCCTGGTGCCATTCGCACCTATTTGTATGAGCTTAATTTTTTTCGATATTGACAAGGCTGCACACGTGCTGGGAATAAAAACCAATCCTTTGGCTCCTACTCTCTGGTCCTTAAAAATCGACCTGAGTCACACCTCTTAGATTTAGGGGCTGGAACACTGAAATTGCTTTGGTTATTAGAAAAGAACATTATCTGGCTCCTATCTAATTGTATCTATCAACTGTTTCGGAAAGGATTTTTACTCTCAAATTTGTCTAACCACATTATAGGTTGATACATTGACAAGTATATATAAATATATTTTTTATAACTTGGTGCATCTTTTTAGGTACCTATTTTTTCATTTGAACAATTTTTTACAGTTTTAACACTATACGTCCCTTTTTTAGGTACCTAATTTTTCATTTGAAAACCATTTTTACCCTTTTGACCCAATAAATCTCACCCTTGGTATGTTTGGATATGGGGGGACGGACAAATTGGGAAGTAGAAGATCCTTTCTTTTGAATAGATTAAGATTAGGAAGGCAAGAATTCCGTCTCCAGTTTGAAATTCCCCTAGTCATCACAATTGCATAGGAGGAAATTGTCTACAGTTCAAAATCCCTCTACAACTCAAACGGTTGAATCACAACCACTAAGTAGGTGCGATTCAACTGAAGTTTGAAAGTAAAATCTTGAAGATGTCAAAACATATCCACTCTAGTGGGTGTGTTTCAACTGTTTGAATTGTAGAGGGATTTTCTCTCTTGTTGAGGGTTTTTTTCACTCTTGAGATTTGAATTTCAAACTTCAGTTGAATCACACCCTATATATGGTTGTGATAGGCCTGTTCAGGCTATAGAGGGTTTTCGAATTGTAGACAATTCCCTCTAATATTCACCTTGTATTTTGACATCAAGTTAACCGTTCAAAATGATTGTTAGAACTTAGAACTTCAAAGGGCATGTGGTTGATTCTTGGGTCAACACTAGACTAGGCTAAAACCAAGTTTTGGATAGAACCATTTTAATATTTGGCAATGCTTTAGAAGAGTAAAAATGTAATTTTGTATGTTTAAGGGTAAAATTGTTTTTTAACATTTTTAAGAAATCACTTGTGGTGTTTGGGATCTAATAGAATGGATTAGAAGTGAGAAAACCAAAGGCAAGTCCCCAACTTGTCAAGTACTAAGTTGTCTCAAGAACGTAATTATGATAACTTCATAGGCGCCCTTGTACCAATCCCGAATAAATTATAGTACAAACTATATATTATTGGAAAGCTCTCAAAGTCTATTTTTCCAACGCCTCAAACAACACCTAATTCAGAGCTTTCTAGAAAAAGTTATGCATGTTTTATCATGGGATGTCTGAGTTGAAAGTTCAGAAAATTCCCTGACCTATGTGCGAGACCGGTGAGGGAGATAGGGCATGTCCCGAGGGACATTCCCTGATCCGTCAAGCTTGAAAAAGTCTGAAAATGTGTAAAAAAGCACATAAATGACTTAGCTTATTTTTATTTGACCTCCTACACATGTGAGATCTCGTTTATGATGATTTATTACCTATTTTAAACCTCATTTGGGTCTAGTATACCTTTTAGAACATAGAAAGGAAAAGAGAGAGAGAGAGAGAGAGAGAGAGAGAGAGAGAGAGAGAGAGAGAGAGAGAAAACTCTTATTCAGTTTGGTAAGTTCAACTCATTCGTCGGAATTTTTTCTAAAATATATGATTTTCTTTCATGAACTACTTAGTTTCATTCATTTGATATTAGATCTACTTTAATATTGTAGAACAATGTGATTTGAGAGATTGATGTGAATTAGTTAGACAAGGAACAAAGGATTTTGAAATGTTGGACAAACCTTAAATATGTATAATCATTGTTGAACAAACCCTCTCATTCCAAATTGCTTGATCCACTTAGCGGTAGCTGATTAGATGACCTATGGAACACTTTGCATTAGTCTCTCTATTTGACTCGGCATATAGGGTCATGGGAGAGTGTTTAAAATTTGTACCACGTGGCATTGGTGTTGTTAAACAATGTTAATAATGTATAATTTGATTCAGTAAACAATCAACAAACACATATATTATTTAAAGACATGACAATTGATCTATCTCATATACAATTTTATAACAAAAATTTTCTAAACAATTCACTATTTTAAAAATATTTAAATAAATGAACTAAGATTAATCTACATATAAAAAATATAATTTATGTAATAAATAAATTAACAATAAAAGGAAAAAATTAAAAGGATCTTATTGGTTTATGTCGAGGCATGTTGGTAAACATTATCTTTGATGATATTCGCATTTCTCTATTTCAATGTGACACGGTACTGTAGGAATTATTCTAGGATTCAACAACACAATCTTTTTAAACCCACACAGTATAAAAAAATCCATGCGAATGAAAATGAATGTGATCCAAATCCAAAGAAAGAAAATCAAAAGAAAAAAACTTCTCTGTATAGATCACAAGCCTAGAAATGAGCATTGTTTAAAATAACAAAGAAAACCAAAAGCATTTACAGAGAAAAAACAAAGAATAAAGAGATAATTTTAAGTATATAAAATAGGGGTAGAAGTCCTTCATGTATAGATTTCGTATGGGTGTTGTTTGAAATGTCTATACATGTCTTAGGCACCATTCTATATGAACAGTCACTTATTGGTGTTTGTAGACACACTAGACATCTTTTCATGTAAAAAGTTGTGCAATTTCGATCTGACAGTTTTTCACGATCTGAACTATTTGATTGATTGATCTAAAGTGTTTGAGCTAGAACTCATTCTACTCAATCGATCAAACCTCCTTAGATTGATTGAATGAGTTAGAGTTTAAAAATTACATTCTTTTCAATTGATCAAACATGTTAGATAAATATAAAGTTATAAATAATGAAAACAATGGGTTATTGTTAAAGATTCAACATTGTGAATATTCAAAATTCCAATCTAATGGATACAACAACTAACACACCTATACAACCAATTTCCTGCCAACACCTCTCTGTATTGATTTTTTAAAACCCAACTTCATCATGATCTTGTCATTTGATAAGTGAAAACAGGCATTAGTGTTGCAAAATCCTACTGATTTTTTTTTTTAAAATTTTTGAAGGAAGGAAAGTTTGTAAGAAAATAGCTCATTGACGTCACGACTCTTATCTCTTTTGCCGACGGGAATAGTCATGGGCATGTAAGATTTGAAAACTTGAACGCAACCATTGCTCCCTCCACACCTGATTAACCCAACCCATTGCCATCCCTATTTATGCTACTTCAGTCCCAAGCTAATCCAACCACTTGGGGGCAGGTCTTAGATCACCAGGTCCAAAAGGCCGGACAAGTAAAATCCGGGTTTATAAACTATGCCAATCCCTACACGGATCGGTGTCCTAGTAATGAATGTGCATTAAAACCAAACTAAACCAATGAACCAGTTGGTTCAATCGAACAACCCATACGGCTTAATAACAACTTTTGAAATTTTATTCTATTTTAAAGTTCAACAAAGGTGGTTTGGTTCAGGTCAGCCATTTGGTCGGTCTGAGTTGGCCTACCAACCCCACTAACCATGTCACCCTTAAGTCCACATTGATCTAGGGTCAATATAGGTGGGATAATTCTTGGGCCACCTACAATCTAAGAGTTGGTCTTATCGATCGGGCAATCCAAACAGTTGTGTTTCCACCATTAGGCATGGGCAATTTCTTGGGCTGAAACTTGAGTTGGTTGGACAAGTTTTGGGGACAACCCAAGCCCTACCTTAATTGTAGAAGAGCCAACCTAAACTGGCCTTGGGTTTAAGCTTACCCAAGCCAAGTTACATTTTCAAACCCTAACACAATTCTGTTTGAGTCAGGTTTAGTTTGGGTTTGAGTTATTTTACACCTGTAAGTTAACAGCTCTTATTTATAATAGTAAGTAGAAATCCAAAGACAAGCAAACAACACCATTCATTACAAAAACAATTCCAATGTAAATCATATATGACACCGATATGATACGGTCACAGACATAAGTTATACCATTAATTTAATGATATATGGTATATTTAATATATACTGATTTACGTATAGGGTTTTTATTTTGGGTTGCATTACTCCAGGTCTCGAGCCTTGGAGCACAAAAAGTATATATATATATAGTCGGCATCAGGGGTGGATACATCAGCGCAGAAAAGATATAAGCACCCCCTAAACACTTTTTGGGCGCTGATGTGTCCGCCCCTGATGCCGGGATGACCTTGTTCATTCATTAAGGGTTGCACCAAATCTGAGGTGGTTGGCATAGGTTATTTTAGCTGTCGTGTGCCGATGGTTTATTAAGTGGGACAAGTTGACATGTGTATCCCTTTCCCTTTCATGCCCTATCATTCCACATATATGGTAGTTGTTTTTATTTAAATGTAGTGTAGGAGTGTGCCTTCACCATATACAAACTTTAAGCAAGGTGGCATCTATTAGAAAATGAAATGATCCACTTGTTTTATTGCCCCACCAAATGCGGAAAAGATTAGGTACGGAAATGGCATCAGGGGTGGATACATCAGCATTGAAAAGTGATAAGCACCCTTCAAAAAAGTGAAAGTCACTTTTTGGCACCGATGTGTCAGCCCCCTAATGTCATTCTAATACATCAGGAAAAACTGATTTCTGTACCTAATCCCAAGCCCACGAAATGATATTTTCTTCAGAGGATATCTCTTAGGTCAAAAGTTGACATGATCCATTTATCATAACTAATGTACTACATTATGCAAGGCATTCCTTTGTGATATTCTGAAAAAAAGATGTTATTTGGCACAATGGGTGGCAATGGATCGGATTGGGAATCCAAAGCAGATCTAAAAGCCATCGAGGAGGGGTAACTGGGTTCATTTTGAAAAAGCAAAAGCAAATTTGGGTTGGGATAAGAAATGCCAAGCCAAGCTACAACCTGCTTAAAACGGGTTTGAATTAGTTATGCCAAAATGTGGGAAATAACAGAGAAACCCCTCTTTTTTTGTTAAAAAAAAAGTTTGAGCATCAGAAGAGCTCAAGAAACATGACACTCAGAAAACAAGATAAGCCCAGACCAAACCTTCTTCTACTGAGATGGATGTGGTTTGGGTCTCTCCAAGGGAGAGGTCAGGGTTTCAAGTCCCATGAGTGGCATCCCCAGTGGATTAGGTTGATGCTAGCTCCTTCCCATCAGTGGTAGTGCGGGTTTGTCCTATGTGGCAGCGACAGGCCCAAGTGGTCTTACCAAAAAGAAAAAAAAAACAAGAAAAAGAAAAAGAAAAGATATGCTCTGGTCATGGAGGGGATGCGATACCCACATGCATCTTAGGGCCAGGATGGGAGGTCCCAATAGGTTTGGGTTGGTTGGTGGGTCGGGTCAAGAATTAACACCCCTACTTCGGATCAATTAGATATAGAGCCCCCACCTCGTTTTGAATGTTCATCAACAGTTTCTCATTACGCTGATAATGGATCATCATCCTCATCTTTCACAGTCCTTTAATCCTCCAATCACAAATTTCATGGGAAAAATATGAAATTCTACTCCCCATTTAAGAATTTTTATTTAATCAGAAAAATCTAAATGGTCTGATGATCCTATTTATCTAAGTAAAAAGATTCAATGAGACTAGTTTCGCGTAAAATGTATGTGAATGAAGTTGGATTGGAATAGGTATTGGATGGACCTTGTCACTTGTTCCAATCTGACTTTAGCAAGGGGAGATTTCACATGAGACTACCCTCATATAATCATTTTCCTTAATTTAGTGAGTGAATTTTAATTTAGGGCTATTGATCAGAAATGGTGTAAAATGAAGTCCAATACCAAAACGGGTTGAGTGATGTTATAGAATGGATGAGTTAAGTATGAAAATTCCACTGCATCACTCCCCAATAAGAAGATTGGAACTGTCAAATCAATGTGCAACATAGGTTTCAAGAATAAAAGAAAACAATTAGTAGGTTAAGATGTAAAATCAAAAGAAAACATTCTCTTCATGCTAAGTACATACGAAAGTAACTGTTCACCCAATGTGTAATATGGATTTTAAGAAGAAAAAGAAAATAATTAGTAGGTGAGAACCTGTTAACCAAGTGTGAAATGCAGATGTTAAGAAGTATGGGGCAAAATGAAAAGAGTACATCAATTTATGCTAATTGAAGGTGCGCAATGTAGATGTGAAGAAATAAGGGAAAAAAATATTAGTAGGTAAAGAAGTAAAATTAAAAGAACATCCTCTCCATGCTAACTACTAACAAAGGAAAGGAACTGTTAACCCAATGGGAAAAATAGATTTTAGAAAGAAAAGGAAATGAATTAGTATGTAAAGAGGTAAATCTAAACAGGTCCAAGTGGCTGTACCAAGTAAGGGAAAAGTATTAGTAGGTAATGAGGTAAAGTCAAAAGAATACATCTATCCATGCTAGATAAAGATTTGCGATGTAAATGTTAAGGCATAAGGGAAAACTTATTAGTAGGTAAAGACGTAAAACAAACAAGAACATCCTCTCCATGTTAACTACTAACAAAGGAAAGGAACTGTTAACCCAATGTGCAACAAGATTTTAAAAAGAGAAGGATAAAAGTTAGTAGGTGGGCGGTAAATTCTAAAGAAAACATCCTCTCCATGCTAACTAACATTTTACAACC
>JAOXJP010281485.1:0-19458 GCA_025762735.1 Platanus orientalis | reverse complement strand
TGGGCTCTTTGTGCATTTCAATTAGACCCTAATTAAGTCTTCTAAGTGATTCCTAGGGTCAACCATGGTCTTGGGGTTTCGTGAGCATACACATACCTACCATTTGGTCTCATATACTTGATTTACCTTTCTGAGCATATAAATGATGTGTCGGTTTCCTTAAGGTAGCTTGCATTTGAGACTTGGGATTCTTCAATGATGCTTGAGTCTCTTTGGCATGGTCATTCCGGCTTCAAGTCGTTCTTGCTATTTTCTCAAACCCTAACACTTAGACTTACATAAGTATACAGTTTACATCATAAAGTCCTATACACATGACCACTATATGTACACACTTTGTTTTGTGCATGGACATTGACAATACATAGACCTAACATGAGGTATTTATCCCTTGGATGTGTGATGGAAGTGGCGAGACTAGCAAGCGCATTAGCCTAACTGTTGTAGCTCTTCTAACATGCAGTATATGTATGCCCTTAAACAACCACACCAATTCTTTAGCCCTTGTGAAATAAGGTATGAGACTTGGATTTTTAATATGACAAAGCACATTCATCTATTGTATGGCAAGCTCAGAGTCCCTATAAACAGTGAGAGTCTCTACAAGTAATTTTAGAGTGAGTTCAAGTCCTTATATTATAGCTTCGTACTCAGCTGTATTGTTTGAAGACCCTTGGCTTAAAGTGAGTGAATACATTATGACTATGTTATCTGGAGTGATAAAGATGATACTAACCCCCAAGGATTCCTCTTCATTGTCAACCTTAGATCCTAGTAATACTCTTAATGCACCATCAAAGTACAACTCCCATTCCTTCTTTGTGGTGACTTGCATGATCTCTTCATCTAGGAGATCAAGTTGTAGAGGAGAATCATCGGGGATGGGATGTGCTGCGAGAAAATATGCAAGGTCCTGCCCCTTTATGCCCTCTGTAGAATGTAATGAATATCAAACTTAGAGAGAAGTACGATCCATTTTGCAAGATTGTCTAGATAGACAGACGACTCATGATGTATTTTAAAGGATTTACCCTAGAAATAAGATGCACTGTAGTGGTAAGTAGGTAATGTCACATCTTCTGTATGGCAAAGATTAGTGTTAAGAGAATAATTTAATTCAACTCTAACCATTGTCCTACTTAAGTAGTATAATGCATGCTCCTTCCCTTTATCATTGTGTTGAACAAGTAAGGCACCCAAAGAAGAGTCCAACGCTATGATGTATAGTAACAATGGCTTTCCTAGAACTGGACTCATTAAAACTGATGGATTTAGCAAATATTTCTTTATGCTATCAAAGGAATTTTGGCAAACATGATTCCAGAAAAAGGGAACCCCTTTCTTCATGAGCGTGGAGAAGGGTTGGAATTGCCCTGCTAGGTTTGATATGAACCTCTGTATATATGCCAAACAACCTTGGAGACTCTTAAGCTCAGTGATGTCTTGAGGAGGTGGCATGTCTAATATGGTTGTTATCTTCTTTTGATCAATCTCAATCCCTCTATGTCGGACGATGAATCCCCATGAATTTTCTTGATGATACTCTGAATGCACATGTGAATGGGTTCATCTTCAGGTTATATCGTTGAAGCCATTGGAACACCTGATCAAGGTTTTGAATATGGTCATGTCGTGATTTAGTTTTAACAACTAGATCATCAACATAGCATTCAACTACATCATGTAACAAATCTTCAAATATATATGTCATTGTTCGTTGATATGTGGCACCTACATTCTTGAGTCCAAAGAGTATGACCTTACAACAAAAGACACTTTTAGGGGTTCAGAAGACTATGGCTTCCTCATCCTTTTTCACCATCTTGATTTGATTATACCATGAGAATCCATCCATAAAAGAGAGTGTTTCATAGCCTATGGTGGCATCGACCAGGAGCTCTATGAGTGGCAAGGGAAAATCATCCTTAGGACAGGCATTATTTAGGTCATGATAATCAATGCATGCTCTGATTTGGCAATTTTTATTTTGTACTAGCACTATATTGGCAAGCCACATTGAGTATCTAACTTCCCATATAAACTTAGCATTGCGGAGCTTATCTACTTCACCCTCTATTTGATCCACTATATCATGACAGGGTTTCCTCGAATGTTCCTTAATAGGGCTCTGAGATTTGTCAATGGCTAAGTGATGGACTGCAACATTAGGGTCCAACTTGGGCATTTCTGAGTAGTTCCATGCAAATACATCTCAATTCTTTCTAAGGAATTCAATATATTATGCTCACTTGTCATCGGAGAGGCAAGTGCTGATAAAAGTAAGGTAAGGGTCTTCCTCGATTCCTAGATTTATTTCGACCAGATCGTCGATCATGGCTTAACCTCCATCTTCAAGTTTTTGAGGTGTAAGCGTAAGAGGCTTAGGGTCGTTGAGATGTCCTAGGATAAAGTCATCATTAGTTCTTTGGTGATTGTTCTCTGTTGCATCCTTAATGAATAAAAATTCGAGTAAAGACTTATCATGTTCTATTATGGATTGAGCATTATTTGGCTCATTTGAAATTGGCTCTTCATTGGACAATGCCAAGTTTGCATCAGTTAAGTTTTTTGAAAATAGGGACCTCATTGAAAACTCCTTGTCATTAAAGAGATGATCATCCCTTATTACAATGGTATTTGCTGATATTTTTAGCTACCTTAGCTTTTATTGACCAACTTTTTTCATGTTTACCTTTTGCTTAGAGTGGAGGACTAAGCATTTGAAGTTCGTAGAAAATACTTATAGTCCTTTGTATTTCTTCTTTCAGTCTCCCTGTTAATCAAAGCCCACGCTTTTCAATAATCCCTATGACAACTTAACATGTGGAAGTAAGTTATTAGGGTCCTTTAATGCCCATTTAGATGGATTGGTTGACTGGTCCTTTGGTGCTATATTCCCTTCAGGATGGAAGACAAGGGGTGACCTATAGGCATCCACCTTAGAGTTGTCTAGTTGTGCCAATGGTAAAATGAGATCTTATGCAACATGCTCAGGCAACATTGTAGATTTCTTATTCTAGGCCTTAGCAACCTGCCCCACTTTGTATCGATGCAGCTTCTTTGTTGTTTGTGCACCTTCTCCTAGAACATCCTGGGGTGGTTTTTGTGGAGATACTATGTCTTAACCTTAAGGTAAAAGTTGGCATTAGCGAAGTATGATTATGTTGTCCAAAAAGGAATACTATTGGCAAAAATAGTACCATGCTTGTACTGCCAATGATACTTGACACATTGGTGAAATGTGGATGGTACTGCCTAGTACTTATGCATCCATGGCCTACTTATGAGGGTGTAATATGTCGTGTCCACATTAGTGAAGAAAAAAGGCATCTAGTAACTGATGCGTCTAAACTTGGTCTTTAACCTTATAATGCCTAAAGGGTGTTATTTATTCTGATTAAATCTCTGGATGACAAGGCTACTAGGACGTAATCGTGAAGAATCTATCCCCAGGAGTGACATAGTATTCACTGAAAGTATGTTGACCATGGAACCACCATCAATCATAATCTTGGACATAGGATGATCATCAATCCTTCATATGGTGAATAACGGTCTATTATGATGAGGATCATCCGAATATCTGTTAGTGTCTTAAAAGGTGACCTTGGAAATATAAAGGCCTTCTTGTATTACTGCTTGTCAAGAAGATCTTGTGATCTCATCATTCTTAGCAATCTCCTTAAGATTATTGAGTGGCATGCAGAGTGAATCATAAACACTTAAAAGAACCAAAATTTTCTTTAAGTGTGTTAATACATTATAGGGTGTTGTGCCATCTATTTTCTTAATGACTTTGTTATGCTCACTCTCAATGGAGCTCATCTTCATTGCATCAGCTTGTTGGTTTACATTAGGACCCCGTGAGGGTAGTTGTTTCCCTAACCTTAGTCGTACATGGTGGGCCTGCTTCTTTTGTGGCTGGGACCCTAGGACTAGAGTTGTGATTTTTAATCTGATGACATTACATGTCACCACATATTGATTTGTGAGTGATTTTATATCTGACACCTCCTTATCCTTGGTAGTGATGAAGGTCATGTTGTGATTTTTTGTCCTAGAGAATTAATTCATCATTATCTGAGTTCCAAGGATCAAGGTCCACTTGTTCCTCATCAACATTGGTTAAGGTTTCACTGGTATTCATGTTTATATCCCACTGGTCTTGGGGTAGGAATTGTATCACACTCTTTATGTATTGAGGATCGTGTCTGTAGGCCCTTTGTCACTTGGAGAAGTGATCCATAAGCATTGGTCACGAGGATATATGACAAGATGGGAGAGTCAAATACCAATCAAATGACTTAGCTTCTAGAGATATAGGAAAAAACCTTAAAATCACGAGGATGTTCTGGGCAACCCGCTTTCTTGTTAAAATCATTTGGTGTGATAGTGAGGATCACCAGGGCCTTCATATAAAGTCAAGTTTGTAAGCTGGTACCCTTTTGGAAAAGGAGTGAGGTAAATCTCGTTTCTAATAGGTTGTCGTGTGTCACCAAAATGTCATTAGTCCAATACCTAGGCAATCACTTGTCCAGGTGAACCTTCCAATCCCTCATATGTTTGATGTTTCTCAAGTTGCTTTAATGAATATGTGTTCCAAGTACCAGGCCGCATAAATTCATGGATGAACATCTCTATCATCATGTCTCATGTGGATATGGATTGGCCAAGCAGGTCCATATACCAATCTAATGCTTGACCATCTAAGGGGAGTGGGAAAATATGAAGAAATAGGTTCTCATTGTACATCACCTCCCAACAAGATATCATATACCTAAACAAATGTTGTCATGGACATTGGTAGAATCCATCAGAGAATCAATTGAACAATGGAACTTCAAATCTTAGAGGAAAGGGTTCAATGTAAACCACATCAAGACAGGGGAAGATCCTTTCATAAAACCTGTTTAATATCCTATTGAAGAGTCTTTGCTTCCACTGTTTCATAGGGAGAGGGGTCAACTTTGATGGTGGGAAAGGAGAGTCATGTATGTACCCTTGTAACCTGAAGAAAATATTATTCCCAGGGTGATTGACTTCTCCTAATTTCATAGTCCTCTTATTATAATAATCATTGTATGTGAAAGTATGGTTGGCCAGATTAATAAATATCTGAGAAGTTTGAAATACTACTAGAAGACCTATGCTCTACTCTTGTGACAAGGTTTCTTTGTGCATGATAGAAGTCATGTTACATGTTATGACTGGTTCTACCATAAGCTCTTATGGCACATATTCTTCTAATGTTACCGGAAAATACGAAGGTTGTTCCAGTAAATCAATGGGCTGAACTATTGACATATCTATGTTAGCATTAGATTTCTTTCACTTCTTCTTTATGAATCCTTTGAGTCGTAATGGTTGTCTTTTGGGACATTTAGCCGCATTACGCTGAACATGGTTCAAGGACGCTTTCTCGGACTGAAGTCACCTTTTGCGGGCAACTTTATCTTCGAAGATAGTCCATTCATCTTCATCATCAAAGTTTAATTGAAGAGGTAGACATCATAACCCTCACCACCATCTACTTAAGTAACAATAAAGACATAATTAGTAGAGGTAGGCTTTTCTATTTCTACACTAAGCCCTATGTCACCATTATCAATTAGAGTTTGGAGTTTGTCCTTAAACACAAAGCACTCATGGAGGTATGCACCAGTAAGTGATGATACTTGCAATACTTAGGATCATTGGTCTTGTCACCTTCTTCTGACTTTTTAGGTGTTAAGACTACTATGTCTCTTGTTTCTACAATTTGTTTGAAGAGACTTTTAAGGTCATTTTTAGGAAACATGTATGTGTGCTCCTATCTTTCCTTCATAGATGGTCTTTTGAGAGGTGTCCATTTCCTTGATGAGGTTTTCTGGGTCACCTCAGTTGGCTTCTTGGTGATAATTTTGGTAGGATGCTTCTTGGTCCCTACTATGGCGAACTCTAATTTTTTTAGTGACTGTTTTACTTGTCCTTTATCTCTTATGATCTAGCATTTTTTTTCCAAATCATGAGTTTTTGAGATGAGATCATAAAACCCTGAGAAGGTCTAGGGAGTGAGACAGATTAAAAGGTCATAAGTTAAATTAGCCAGACACGTGTCTAAAAGCTCATTCATAGAGAGAGTATATTGGCATGAATACGTGAGGTTCTTCCATCAATTGATATAATTGGCAACAAGTTCATTATTGTGTTGCCTCTCATGTATCAATTCAAGTACCTTAACAAGCTTATATGCACTCCAAAACTGATTAACAAAATTCTATTTCATAACTTCCTAATCTAGGATTGAACCAGGCTTAAGATTCGAGTACCAGACAAAGGTAGCTCCATCCAAGGATTGGAAAAATAGTTTCAACAACAACGTTTCTTGATGCTGTATGAGACCATGTCTAGACTCAAATTGGGCCACATGTTGTTTAAGATAAGAGGATCCATTTAACATTCTAAACTGTGGCTATATATAGTTTAGCGGAAAAGGTATACAATCGACATATGAGGAGTAAGGCTTTCCCACTGTATCTCTCTTGTCAGTCTCTTGTTCCTTGAATTCTTTGAACATTTTTTTCCATCACGGTCTGCATGATGACTATTTATTGATAATCCATCCTTAGTGCAACAGATTGCATATACGTTCACTGTGGAGGTACATGGGAGTTTTGGGTATAATCGCCTTGCCCATATGTCCATTGTGGTGAAGGCCTTAATGGAGGAGGTTCTTGTGAAGGATATCCCTACTGAAAAGGTCTCTATGGGGGAGGTCCCTTTGAGAGACATCCTTATGGAGGGGGTCCCTATAGCATGAATGCATTCGGATTACAGTGATATGATGGTGCTACTTTTAGTAATGAAGATGGGATATGCTTCGGAATATATTGAGGGAATGCCCTTGGTCCGAAACCCTACTTGGTTGTTCTGAGGGGTTTAGTCTCCTATGGAAAAAAAAAGTGATAGAGTTACTACCATATGACTATGTTACTCCTAACATTGATGATGGAACATATTTTGGAGTGTGTTGGGGAAATGCCCCCAATCCGGAATCCTTCCTGGTTGTCCCTTGTGGAAGTGTTATGGAAGGATCCACCCCCTAGGTTGTTGCGGCATGTTAATTAAGCAAAAAAATTCAAACGTGCCCTTATTTCAGCTATAGTCGTCTCTTGTATTGCAATAACACAATCTTGTTCTTCTAACATGGTTAAGAGATCTTTTTTACTCAGCTCAACATCTAATTCACTAACATAGTCTTCTACGATGGGAGCATCATCATTTTGTGCCTCATTAGGAGGTGGGTTAGATGTCTTGCCTTGATTCCCAATTGCTGACTCTTGATGTTGTGCTACAGATGTGGCATTAACTGTGGTAGTTGGGTCAAATGTTGTACTAGAGTTAATTTCGATCTGAAACCCCCTTGGGAGAAGTCGTGGTGGTCCCCCAAAAATAGGTGAGTCACTAGTGGATCTTCTTGGTAGCCTAATACTTGCCACCAGTTGGTTCCTAGTTATCATGTCGACACTATTAATGGTAGACGGCCTTGCTCTTATGATTATGGAGTATCCAAAGAAATTTCTTTTTGTGCTCTAGTTGTCATTACTGTAGCACGATATTAAGTTTTAGGTATAAATATCTTTCATTTTCCCATGTATGGTGTGTATCATGTATCTCCCTCAGTATGTGAAGGTGAAGATGGATCTGACTTTCATGGGTGTGCCCAGGGTGGGAGTGCGTTGATAGGCATACCCTTAGTCTCTTGCTGAGTAAGGAGGGTCTTACAGATTTTGGCTCTCCTTCACTATGCATCATTTCTCCATTTTTGTTTAGGAAACAGAATCCTCTACTTTCAAGGTCGTGAATTTCTTCAATGATTCAAACCTTGTGAGGAGCATTGAGTCTCTAAACTTTATGTTGGCATGAGCATAGCATTGTCTACGCATTGCATGAAGAGTCTAGGTCGTGAATATGGTTGTCCTAATTCCTTTTAGAACCTTCTTTCAGCATTAGTTAATGCATGTTTAAATTTATTATTATAGTTCTTTTTGTTTGATTCAATCATCTTAGCCCTTAGGTTCTTATTGTCTGTTTTGTTCTTAATGCCTTCTGGACTTAGTGAACTTTGATTCAGTACTTTGAGAACACCATTCATGGTGATATGTACTGGGATGTGCAACCTACCAGGGAGTCATGGTTGTGGTCCTTGTGGCGATTGAGGAGAAGGTCGCAACTAAACACGTATGCACAATTGATGTTGTCCACACGACTAAGCTATCATGCGTTATTGTAATGATTGTCACAACTGAGATCGTCAACATGACTATAATGACTGTCATGACTATTGGGTTGTGCTGGCCGTCACAGCCACCATGGTTTGCAACTGTGAATCACCTGGTGGGACTGAATCACACTTTTGAATTTTTTTAAGTCTGATATATTCGTTCTCTGTGAGTTCAGCCTAGGTTTAACTACCCATTCACTTTCAAGTTGCCTGTAGCAATTTGGGCAGTATATCTTCTTATTTTAGTTGAAACCAAGGGAGGTATGTTGGGCCTTACACTCCTATGAGTGGTTTTCCCATGTGATGTGGGATCACTATCTTTAATGGATATTGGCATCATCGCATCAGCAACTCGCGGAAGCAAAGCATTCCATCCTACGAGGGTGGGAGCTTCTTGAGCCACTTGTGATTGTTCTAATCGAACAAATCCTCCTACGAAGGGGTGGGTTATCATAGCCATGTTGTATGGTGGGGAGACTAAAGACTCAACCCATGATTTTGGTGCTAATAGAGATGTATTTAGATGGCCTTGTGAGGTGCAAGGAGAGGGATCCATGGTTACAACTTTTCTGGGAATCTTAGAAGAAGGTAAGGCATCCATTAGTACAATGGAACTTGAAGAAAGATGAGAGGAAAGCAAAGTCCCACCGAACGTGCCAAAATTTTGTAATACCAAATTTTGTTGCTTTCTAAAGAAAGACTTGAAACTCAAATTGTGCAAATTACCCAACATTTAGAGGGTAGGTTAATTATTTTATGTGGATACTATTACTGCAAACTCTTGAAATGAGCTTATTAATTACTACTACTTATGAGCAGCAAACCTCTGATTAACTTCAAATTGCACAAATTGTAAATAAGAAAAAGTTGCATAAAATAATGAACAAGAGAAGAAGAAGATGAAACTTTAATCTTTTATTATTTCTCTAAACTTACAATACTTGCTTAAATATCAATAAACAATCTTTACACTGATCTTACCTAACCATAGATGTCTTCAAGACACAAGCTTCTATGATATCTTCTTAAGAGGATGTTGCAGAGATTTGATAAATTTACAACCTTCTTGAAGAGAGATGCTTGTTGTTGTAGTAGAAATTGAAGAAGATGGAGAAGACAAAGTGTTTCAACTTACCTTAAAGTTGAGAGCAAAAACTTGAAAACTTTAAGAAAGCAATAGGAAAGTGCAAAGAGCACTGATTCCATGCTCCTTGTTGGTATTTATAGATGTATAGACAAATTGAGTTAAAGTCCTTGTTGCATGAAAATTGAAAAGTCTTTTTGGACATAGGAATATATTATTCCCTGATCCTGTACATATTAGGGCTTCCTTTATGCGAGTTTGTGCCTCCATTATACTTTTGGGTGCCTAAGGAGTCTTGAAGTGTTGTGGCTGTGCAAAACAACCTTCATTGATAGAGTTAAAGTCGAAGTCTAACTTTTGGTCCTGTGGTGTACAGCTAAGAAATCTCTCTATACACGAATGACTTGTATGTACACAACTGAGGTGAAACATGTCTATATGTACACGACTGGGATAAAATTTTAGTTGCACACATTGTTATGGTGGCGAATGAGCCTTTTTTACAGTGTCAGTCGCCCAAACCCTTTTTGTTAAAGGTGTACGAATGACCTTTGTAGAAGTGCGTGAATGACTTTTGTATAAAGTGCACAAATGACTTTTTGTACAAGGTGCACGACTATGATATTTTATAGTTGCGCAAATGTTAGTCGTGCAATTTTGGTTTCAACAATGGAGATTGCTAGGGATTACCCAATCCACAAGCTTAGAATACAAAGTTAATCAAAGAGAAAATAAACACGAACACCACAATGCACCGAACTACATGAAACACCTCAAATTGGGGGGAAATCACATAGCCATATACTCAAAGAAATGTTTCACAAACACGCTTATAGTCCTTATCGCGGAAAATTATATATAAATACCCCACACAGGAGACGTGCTACCCTTGCATTCCCAGTACCTCTTGGTGAAGACATCGGGTCTAGGCACAAGTTCCAGGTCTACTAGAGGAGGCACAGGAGAGATGTACCGATGCTCTGGTTCCATTAAAGTTCTTCTAGAGTTCTTTTTATTTAGTTTATGTCACTTTATATCTCTTGTTGGAGGGGGATACATATTTGTGAGGGTAGTAGTCTTTAGTAGTTTATGTAGGGTATTTTCGTTATTTCTTATAGTTAGAGGTTATTTTAGGTATAAATTATTTGTATTAGGGGTATTAGAATCTTCTTCTCTATTTTGGTATTAAACCTAATTGTGGGAGGGAGTCTTTATATACCCCACAATCAGTTTTTTTGAGGCATATGAATTTGAATAAAGAAAGTTTCTCACGGTTGTTCATCTTCTTCTTCTTCCTCTTGTTGTGCAGGTTGGAGATTCTAAAAACTTTGGAATAGGTCTAGGCCACCACCTAGTTTAACACTAGTGGTGGAGGTCACTTCCTCCTCTTAGGTTAAAGGATCATTCCCCTCTTCTCCTTATTCCTCCTTTTTAATTTTTCTTTAGAATTTATTGTGGCTGAAATTGAGGTACCTGTAACAGATCGATTACCATTAGCAAAGGATTCAAGTTTTGCTTGAAACAACTTCTCCCGGAGATCCCTAATTGTTGAACGATCCTATGTGAGGTGAAATCTATTCCTAAATTTCAGTTTTGAAAGATATACAACCAGATAATTTTGTCACAGGCGTGAAGATACTTGTTAGGCTGATTTCATGAGAATCATCATCAACCTTTCTTCTTCAATTGTTTGAGCCAACCAATACTCCCAGTGGAGTTCTAAGGCATGTACGAACCTACTAGGAGTGAAGATTTGCATCACAAATCAGCTACATTCAAGTTGACGGTGGTCTCTCATCAACCCAGGCATGATTTTCTGGTTATAAGTGATGTCACGAGATCACATCCCTCTCTCTCATACAAGAGGTTTTGCTAGAGAAATTTCTCTAGGGTCTTAGGAACCCTTGGGTGACCCTAGGGATGATAATCCCCATCCAGAAGCTGTCCTTCATATAAAGATTCAAGGATGTGTTTCCAGGGCTGGTGGCATCACCTATTTTAGCATCATAATTTTTGGGTCCTTCAAAACAAACTTGCTCCTGCCTATTGAGTTGAAACTTCACTATGGATATACATAGGGAGCATCCTAGGCTGTTGATTACACTATATCCAAGTGATATTCTTTCATTATGGTTATTTAATTGAATCCTATAAAGTAAGGATTATGTGGTTGTATGGTATATGCTAAAGAGGCTAGTCTTTTCTTTCCTAAGTGGATTTCCAACAACTTAAACATGTCTTATAAACCTAATTCATATCTAAAACAACACCTTAACTATTTCCCTTAACAAAACCCTGCACTTGTTTGCTAACTTTTCTTGCTATTGCCATGCTTTAGATACTTTTCATTAAATTTTAAGCATCAGATTTCTCAAGCTGCCACCCTAATAAATTGTTCTCTAAAATTAGTTTGATTATTTGAAATAATGGCTTAGGTCATTTACTAATATATTACTTTGTAAACCTTAATTATTTTCCTATTTATGAATATGACTTAAAGAACCACCTGAATTAGCATGTGAATTCGTAAGAAGGAATCTTATTTAATTTTCTTTATTACTTTAGTAATTTTATTCATATCTCTTGTGCACACACTCATTATCTTACATACATGTTGCATTACCTTCATTTATCATCAATAACATCAAGCTCCACAAAATAACAGAGATATGTTTTCTAAGATTTCCCTTTGGCCCATTTATTGAACTCGTCCAATGAATATCTTATTTTTATTTTTCAATCAATTACAATATTATGATTTATAATTTAAATAAGTACACTTAGTGTTAGTTGTTTCCTACGTGTGCTTAAACAAAAAAAAAAATGATGTTCTATATAATATAGAACAATTTACCAAAAAATTTAATTAATTGCATGTCCAAGTCGTAAGACTGGGATCATAAATCCTCTTTTTTTCCAAATTCAAATATGGGTGTTGCCTGATGAACAAAAGACTCAAAATCCCTCATTCATTCTGCTAATTTAATTCTATTAATTTTAGTTGTCATTTCATAAAAATAAAAAAATAAACAAAAAATAAATAAATCAGTTGCCATATTTCATGTGTGCTCATTATGTCCCGTAGAATATTTTGTTGAGGAGGGCTGGTTTTAAAAGGACTTCAAAACATCATTCTCAATGGACCCTCCCTTACTAGGTCACAAACTCATAAATACCGTATGGACCATCCCATGTTGATTTGTTGCTACATTTACATTTGCACAAGTTTAACCAATAAAAAACAAAAAAATAAGAAGGGATGTAGATACAATGGGCCTCTTGGATTATGAGGCCAAGGGTGTTAATGAGCCAAGCTAGCTGGATGGGGTCATTAGACCCATCCCATCATGGACCCTGCGTGAGCCTACACTTTTTTGATTTTGAAAGAAATTGCTTTAATTTACTAGAAGAGGCATTAAAAATGTCATTACATATAAGAGGCTATGGCCCTTTCAATCCAAGGACAGGTAGAAAGAGACCATGTAACCAAATATGGAGACCTATCTCCAACCAAATATGGAGACTCCATATTTGGCCAAGTGAGCCACTACATAATATGTCTAATTGAAAATTCCCTAAGCCCAGTCTGGTTGCCTTGAATTGTATAGAAAATAATAGAAAAGAAAATCCTATAAGAAAAGGAAAGAAAATATACATAACAAAACCAACTTTTAATGGCAACCAGATAGCTTAAAAATGTTTTATTGATAAAATTTTGTCATGAGAAAACCTTTTCTTGGCAACCAGACTGGGCCTAAAATTA
Organism: Platanus orientalis; assembly: GCA_025762735.1. Taxonomy (NCBI): domain Eukaryota; kingdom Viridiplantae; phylum Streptophyta; class Magnoliopsida; order Proteales; family Platanaceae; genus Platanus; species Platanus orientalis. The sequence continues at coordinate 6,348 of JAOXJP010281485.1, read as the reverse complement.
TTGTAACACCCTGTGTTGAAAACTCTGATCGATTTGATGACTTCGAATGTTTGTTTATCCGATCTCTCCAAAATACATAATGTTTAAAAACTCATATCGATCTAGTGACTCGGAATGTATGCCTATCTGAGTTATCTAGTATGTCATCCCTAGTTACTATCTGATCAGTACACTTATAATAATTTTTTCAAATAAAGAAAAATAAGTAAAATATAGAACAACAAATAAAATATAGAACAATTGTTTTTTTTATTATTATATTTATATAGTTTCATACTAAAATGGTTTTAAAACCAAATAACTCCTTCAAGCTTCTTGAAAAAACTCATCCAAATTACTAGGAAAACTTGTCCAAGATCTAACCATACCGCAAGAGCAATGCTTAGTGACATTCAGGGTAGAGACAAGCGAGTTTGCAATCACAGTAGGGTTGCACTAAGGGTCAGCATTGAGTCTATATCTTTTTGCTTTAATTATGAATGAGTTAGCTAGGTGCATATAGGAGGAAGTGTCATGGTGTATGTTATTTGCTGATGATGTTATGTTGATTGATGAGACTATAACGGGGGTAAATGTCAAGCTAAAACTATGAAGGGATATTCTAGAATCAAATGGTTTTATGATAAGTCAGACTAAAACATAATATATGGAATGCAAGTTTAGTCAAAATAGGAGTAGAAATGAGGAAGTAATTAGAATTGATCACCAAGAGATACCTTAGACTAACCATTTTCATTATCTTGGTTCAATCATGCACAAAAAGGGAAATATTGTAGATGATGTTGCCTATAGAATTAGAGTGGGATGGTTGAAGTAGAAAAGTGCTTCTGAAGTGTTGTGTGATAAAAGAATACCACTAAAATTTAAGGAAAAATTCTATAAAACAGCTATAAGACCAACCATGTTTTATGGAGTAAAATGTTGGGCAATCAACAAACAACAAGTGCATAAAATGAGTGTGGCTGAAATGAGGATATTGAGATAGATGAGTAGCAAGACTAGAAATGATAAAATTAGGCATGAATCAATTCATGGGAGCTTAGGTGTAGCACTAATAGGTGATAAAATGAAGGAAAGTCGATTGAGATGGTTTAAGCATGTGCAACAAAGACCAATGATTGCATCAGTGAGACAGAGTGAGACAATATAAGTTAAAGGTGCTAGAAAGACTAGAGGAAGGCCAAAATTGACCTGGGTGGAGGTAGTAAGGAGGGACATGGTAGCTTGTAATTTAACGACAAATATGGCCCTAAACAGAACGGAATGGCAGAACAGGATTTGTATAGCAGACCCCAAATAGTTGGGATAAGGTTGTTTGTTGTTGTTGTTATACATGAGCATGGCTTAGTGAGATGGGTAATTGTCAACAAAGAGGTTCACATTTACTTCGGACTGACCAATTTAAGACAGGTCATGGTTTGGGTTTGGGACCACGGGTCTGGTAACAGTTTATATGGGCCCCACACAAGTCATGACTAATAATGAGCTAAAAGCCTAAAACCCTATTCAATTGGAGGGTCAGGTCTGATGGTCTCGGGTATGTCAGATAATGGGATATCCATACACAGAATTACAACGACCCAAACACAACTGCTTCCCAAGATTAACATTGATTGCTTTTAGATTGCACATCGAATATTCACATTGATGATCAACATATAAAAAACGTCCTACTCGGACAGTTAGGGTGATTCAAACAATGGCTTCACTGGCCCACCCTTGCATTAAAAAACAGGGAAATCCTAGGTTGATGGTTTTGTTTTGTTTTGCTGCTACTTGTTGAGGAAAATTGTCACCATTCCAAATTGAGGGATAAGCCAGCCTGGACCACTAGTTTGATCTTCTTAGCATTGCAAGAAGTACCCATTCAAAGTGTTCAATTTTCTCTTCCAAAAAAAAAAAAAAAAAAAACAAGTGTTCAATTTGTAATTTCAACCTTGGAATTTAAACCAAAAGTCAGACCAATTGATCTAATCATCAAAAAAAATCTTCCAAATTGTCAAAAAAAAAAACAAAATAAATTTGGCAGTCCAAGGAGGAAAAGGAGAAGATCTATTAACTGAACTAGAAAATGAACTTTGTTTAAATGCCTCTCCTACATGGGGTCTACTAGGTCCAAATATAAGCTAGGTATTGCAAGCATGGGTGTACCAGCCCCTCAATACCATCTCATGTTTTCCCTTGGATATTTCCAAAGCGAATTGCCTGCAGTGAACAAGCATGTGATGACCCTCTTGTGCCAGGCACGCTGGATGACACGTGGTGGAAAAAAGTGAACTACCACATCTTGTGCCCAATGTTGGGTTTTTTTTTTTTTTTTTGTCTTTTTTTACCACATGTCACCCAGAACTTTGTGCAAAAGGATCGTCACATACTTTTTCACTGGAGAATGATTGTCTTTGTTGACACAGACCTCTATTGGCATGCCGACCTCTATTAGCATGCCATTGATTGACACATGATGGGTTTTTGAATTCGATGTCTCTTTTTTGAACATCTGCTTTTTTCGTATGAACACTTTTTTGGACGTTTTTAACCCCCAAACACAACACATATCAGCTTATAAATCACCGTATACATTACAGACACTTTTCCATCACAGAACATTTTCTTCCCTTTTTGCTGCAAGAAATCCGCTTTGGGATATTCTCCTTCTATTTATGTTACCGGAGTTTGGCGTGGGGAAAAAAGATCATCTGCTGGTGAATCCGCAGGAACTTCCTGCTGAGTTTAACCACACCATGACACGTATTTGTAAGAAAAAGGATGCAAAAAATGAAAAGTGATTTACCAAAAAAATGGGATAGGTGTCACTGAGTGGTTAAATCAGCAGGAAGTTCCTGATTCACCAGCAGACGATCCGCTCCCGCATGGCATATTCACTTCCTGTACAAATCAGAAATCAGAGGAAGCAAAACTGTTTACGTTTCAATCTTAATTGTGAATGCTAACTGCTGACCCCTCCTTTTCCTCTTCCCTACCCACCCCACCCCACCACCACTTAAAAAGAAAATAGAATTATTGATTTCACCTTTTTATGGTACCTATTAGCTGTTTGGGTTGTAAAGTTCTTTCAACTGTTTATAATTCAAACAAGAAGCTTTGAGAAGATCAAAGATAGGAACCCTCCCTTGTAGCTTTATCCGCGTCCTCAATCAATACCTCCTTAGACAAAAGCATAGGGTTTTGAAATCATTTTAGGATTTGTATGGTGAAAATGACATACTACCATCTCTCTTTGATGCCTTTGTCAACACCTCCATGATTTCTTCTTCTTCTACTACTACTCAATACCTTCAGAGACAAAACCAAAGGGTTTTGAGCTCATATTAGGATTTATAAAGTGACCATGACATACTGCCAGCTCCCCTTCCATGCCTTGATTTTGTCAACGTCCCCATGATTTCTTCTTTTTATTCTTCTTCTTCTTCTTCTTCTTATTCTTCTTCTTCTTCTTCTTCTAAAACTTGGCCATGGCTGACTCCTTTGATGATGACTGCGATTACCTCTTTAAGGCTATTCTGATTGGGGACTCTGCTGTTGGTAAATCAAACCTCCTTTCAAGGTTCACTCGAGATGAATTTCGCCTTGACTCGAAGCCCACCATTGGAGTCGAATTTGCTTATCGAAACATAAAGGTTGGCAATAAACTCATCAAAGCCCAAATATGGGACACTGCAGGACAAGAACGGTAAGCATCTCACCATTTACTTTTCTTCTCTCCATTATTTTTTTTGGTATGTATGTTAGCATCTTAGGCCTGATCTTATCCTGATCTGCTCTTTCCTATAATCTATTCCATAATTAAATTGAAATTGCTTACTCTTAGAATAAGTATACAGTTTCATCTTTATAACCAATATTTAGATAATCTCACTCATATCTGTGTGTTAGCTAGTCCATCTACAGGGGGATGAAAATGAAGAAGAACTAAAAGTAGGAAAATATCCCATATGTTATACACATTAAATTGGCACATAAGGGTCCAAAGCAGTTACTCTCTAAAAACCCCGAGAACCACAGACTAATTTCATGTATTACAGAGCCAATTTCCCTTACTTTCAAAAAGGATAGGACAAACTTGACCCATGTCGAACCAAATTGGAAACTAACTAGAAAAAACATTAAGGCTCAGTCTGGTTGCCATGAATTGTGTGGCAAAGGAAATAAAAGAATAGAAAAGAAAATTCCACAAGAAAAGGAAAGAAAAGAATCATAAGAAAAACATGGAAAAACCAACTTGTCATGGCAATCAGACAGCGTAATGGTGATTTTTTAAGAAAATTTGTTCATGAGTAAATCTTTTCATGGCAACCAAACTGGGCAAGTGTAATCAAAATCCCGGGTTGATGATCTTGTCACCTGAGTGATGCCAATAGTCTGCTCGCCCCTCCCCCCTTTTCTTTTGGGTTGGTTCGTTAAGCTCAAACACCACCACCTGACAGATGCAGTGCAGTAATCAACCAATTCAGCTATGATTTGTGTCCTCGTCTTAGATCCCACAATGCAACTTAGGTTAAGTGGGTTGCAGTTCATATGGGGTTTCTGTGTAATGTTAAGTATGAGCTTGGCAGTTGAGCGGAAAAAGAAAGCGAACTAATGTTCCAATAAATGGAAGCTGAAAAGAGTTGCAGAGACCTGGGTACGGAATAAGTCAAAACAATCTTGAATAGTTTGAAATCAATATTAAATTGACTGACACAAGGTGATAAAACCTTACCAACTACATGATCACCGGATCAACCTGCTTAAACTTGGAAGGTACAGAGGCAAGTGTAAAAATTAATAAGGTAGGTAGTGTTAGGTACGTCCTACTTTCTTTTTGGTTGTAAGGTGGAAAAGTTGGATTGAGAGCTCAAATCACCTACTCCCACCATTTATTTCGGCAAGAGTTTCTCTACAAAATTAAACTTCTTCACGCTTCCATTAATAAAGAAATTCCACCAGAATGCCCTTTGTGGCATCCGTTTTTTTAATTTAATTAATGGTTAATGTGATCATTTTTACTTTTCTTTTGAAAAAAATTTCTTCTTACGTTTTTTTTTTTTTTATTTTTTCCTCTGTTTTTGTTGTCAAGTTCGGATATGCTAAGAGACTAATAGCATTTGGAGGTTCATTGGATAGAGAACAGGCTCTTTATGGCCCATGCCCAGATTAACAATGTTGCACCAGTCACGAGAAGAGAAAGATCATATAAATGATATCTTGTATGGGCCTCAATAATCTGTTGTCTTAGTATTATTACTTCAGTATTCTATATATGTGCACGATACTATAAAATATAAAAAATACTTTAATCAAATAATTGAAACTACTTACTTAACTCGGATGATTGAACATTCACTTAACTAGATTAAGGCTAGTGTTTAACACTATGTCCTTAAGACAGATTCGTCTCACACACTGGTGCTAACGGTCAATTCGAATGTCTACCTCTTAGGATACAATGATCTTCCACACACAGAAGCAACACTACAATCTATGTATCCGGCTAACCAACTTGTACCATACCTCTCTCTCTTATACTAACATTGACACGGATGCACTATGACACTACTAGCTTGACAGAAATTTGAATGAATGAAATGATGGAGGAACCTCTTATTTATAGATTTTTCATGTTTGTTCGGAACAGGTATAGGGACACAACCTATGATTCTGAGCAGTCACAAATGACCAATAGTTGTAATCTAGTAGTCACCTACACATCGTACAGAACGGACATGTGTAAAAGGAAATGATTTAAGAGACACATAAATGTTCATACGGAATGGACATGTGTCAATAGGTGTGATTTAATAGCTACATGTGTGTCTATTTAATCCAACAATTTTCAAGGGCATAGTTATAAAATTGTATGACACACCCCCACAAGGGAAAAACTGTAAAACCTGTTCAAAGAGACATGACACACCCCTATAAGGAGAAAATTGTAAAACTTATTCAAAGAGACATGTCCCCATAGGTGTAACTGATTCTGAGAGAAAGCAAAAAGAAAAATATTAATAAAAATTTTATTTTTCTTATTAACCCAACCCGGCCCGATTTTGTTCGGCACGTGTGTGTGTGTGTGTTTAAATATAGGCCCTGTCCATGTTGGCTAGGTCATCTTCCATCCACAAAACAGTGGTACCACTTGGGGCCCAAACTTATGTTCAACATTAATGTATATGAACACACAAAATTTTCTGGGCCAGTCCATGTGGGACTATTCAAATTTCACACACTTTTACTAGTTTTAACAGTGATCAACTAGGCACTTTTGAAGACAATTTCTCATTCGCCCATTAACAGTTTTGAGCATCCAACCATACGGTGTTGTTCTCCTCATTAAGGTGAACACAAACC
>JAOXJP010281474.1:0-19458 GCA_025762735.1 Platanus orientalis | reverse complement strand
AGAACAAACACCACAAGCAATTTTGTGAGTTACATATAAGAAGGGTAAAAAGCTCTAGTAGAAATCATGAGCCCCGAGAATGGAATTACGTGAAATTTGATGAGCTTAAGCGAAATTTCACGAGGATCAAAGCTCACAGCTTTGAGCACCACCACTTTTTGCATAAATTCTTTCGTTAAGGCCCTCAAAACAGCGTTGTTGCTATTTTTAGTAATTTTCCTTTTTGCTATAACCTTCTATTTAGAAGTCAGAATAAGATCCCATTTGTTCTGGGATGTTTCTGAGTGATACTAGTATTTGATTTTGTTATTATTTTCAATTTTTCAAATTTTGATAAAATTTACCAAATTAGGCTAATTTTGTGCCTAACATGAATTCGGGTTTCTTTTCTCTATTTAAAGCATTGTAGCCTTCAAAGCAATTCAATTTTTTATTAATAAAACTTTTAGAATGAGTTTTTCTTCCTTGGTGAAGTTTAGGGTTTTTCCCAACAAAGGAGACAACATGTTCTTTTCCTTGCTATTCCACTGCGTCACATCTCCTCTAGGGAGAGGGCGTGCCAAAGCAACCATAGTAGCGATTGGACTTGGTGGTGTAGAAACCACTTTGACCCATGTCTTTGGTCGCATGATGTATCGCAAGATAGCATCAAATGATCCCGCGGTTGTAAACTTGCCAAAGTTCTTGAAAAATTATCAAAAAACTTGTTAATACAATGGAACAAAAAGAAATATTGGAGGAAAGTGAAGTCCCATTGGGTGTACCAGAAATTTGTGACACCAAATTTCATACAGTTCTCTATTTAACATTTGAAATTCAAAGTGTTCAAATTACCCAAACTTTTGAAGATTGGTTTATTATTTTATGTGTAGGGAACTATCACTCCAAATCTTTTGAAAGAGACTTGTTAATTACAGTCGTTAATGGAAAACCTCTAATTTTCTAATTGTTGCACAACTCATAAAACAAGAATGCATAAATTAGAATATGAAGCTTTCATTAATATATATATAAATATACAAGAGTGTCCATGCTCTTCTATTTTTTCTCCTTTCTTTATAATCTTCTGAATCTTACCTAGCCTTGGCATTGACTTCAAATCCATGAGCTTGTGTCTTCTCCATTGTGCTTGGTAGAGGTGTAATGGACATGCTTACTAAAGGAGATGATTTGCTTGAACTTGTTTATAACCTTGTGAGGAAGATGCTGAAAATTGGATAAGAGTTGAAAAAGAGAGTTTCGCTAGCTGTATGGGTATGCCAAAACATGGAGAGCAAAAGAAACAAAATATGAGAAGCTTCTAATTTGTATATTTGTTCTGAACATGTGAAATAATAGGGTTTATATAGAGATTGTGGTTGGTTTCCTTCTAGGACTACATTGCATGTTTGGTATCTTGTTTGTAGCTTACACTTCATGTCTATGTAGGAGACTCGATGACGTGGTAGCGCTTGATTGGTTGTTAAAGAGTTTTGACTATGAAGAATCCAATTTCATCTCCACCTAATCCCCTAATATGTGGGATTTTGCAAATATTAATAAAGTTGTATTTTAAGTAGGACTTCTTGTTTAAAATGCATTTACACACTTTTCGAGGTATGTATAGACAGAAGAGTCCTGTGCGAGTGGGACCCTTTCCATTAGCTTTCTAGGTATTTTTAGAGTTTAAGTAACTATCCTTTGCGATTCCTCAGGACTCGTGCCACTTAAAATAATGAATTTTATGATTCTGAAACTACTCATCGTAAGGCACTATTCATCATCATGAAGAGATCTCTTCGTGATATCATTATTTCATGTGGAGTTCATTATTCCTTCATCGCAAGTCATGTGTCCTTCACGAAACCATGTATCCCTTGCAAGTTGCAAGCCATCGCAATGGCCTTTTGTGTAATACCCCTCGTTGCATTTAAAGGAAAAATTTGTAATTTTTTCCTTAAGGAAAAATTTGTCATTTCACATGTCTTAGATAGACCTAGACATGATTTAGAATGAGTTAGAGGACCATTGGACCACTTGGATTTGACTTTGGAGACTCAAGGAGAAGAAATCAAGAATTTAGCATTCATGACCTAACAAGTGTGATCGGTCACTCTCAAGGAGCGCACTTCTCAAGTAGTTGAAAAGTCTGCTCATGACTGGTCATAAACCCCATGATCGGTCACACCATAACCTATCACAAACCTTATGATTGGTTATAAATTTTGTGACCCATTTTGTGGACATCGCGGAAAGGGATCTGCGACCCACTTTGGGGTTTGTTTTAGAGTCACCATCAACTCGAGTTCTTTTTACAGGCGGGGTTGGACGCCTGCCTCCTTTCCGAGGGAAAGGGAGGATACAGGCTTACTGACCCAATTAAACCCTTTATGGGTTTTGTTGGCATGTCAGGGACTTGGGGTCACTTCCAGGGTCTGTTTGAGGGTCTAAGGGGCTACCATGAGTCATTGTGGAATTGGGAACAAGTTGGAGATTTTTTGGTTTGGTACGCCTGATCTCTCATAGAGTCACTGTTTTGCGTTTTTCTGGGCAAAACACAGTACGCCTGATCTCTCACAGAGTCACTGTTTTTTTGGGCAAAACAGTGACTGTTTTCGGGGGTTTTGGGCCATATTATGGGGTTTTCTGACCCTGGGCCTTTTGAGGGAGGTGAGTGGTATCCCTAGGAGGGTCCAAGAAAATTCTCAGCCCCTGGAATATGGCTGTGAGAGTTCAGGCGTACTGTGTTTTGTCCAGAAAAACAATGACTATTTTCGGGGGTTTTGGGCCATATTCTGGGGTTTTCTGACCCTGGGCCTTTTGAGGGAGGTGAGTGGTATCCCCAGGAGGGTCCAAGAAAATTCCCAGCCCCTAGAATATGGGTAGGGCCACCTTTAAATTTTTCTAAAATGTAAAATTCTGTGCACACAGCACAGGTTTTTCAAAAAACTCAGGGTTGTGACACCCATATCTTGCAATCTCGCTGTTGGACAGGTCTCAAATTTTACAGGGGAGTTGAGGGGTCAGTTGGGAACTTCCACATAAAATTTTAGGCCGAGATTCATTAAACATAGGAAATTATAACCCAAACAAGGTGAACTACTATCATATTTTAGAATTTACACAGCATACTATACATCAAACCAAAAAATACATTAAAAATAGCTAGAATTAAAGAATGAGCTTAAAAAAATTTATTACATAGCTATGATAATTAACTTAACAGTGGAATAAAATATTCAATTGAAATCATTTTTTAAATGGGATAAAAAAAATCGTGCACACAGGTTAGCTTTATAAAACAGTGTTTTAGCACACTGTTTTAATGGGGGAAGTGGGGTCTATCCTTGGTCCTTTTTCCCACTTTCTGTGGCTCATTTTGGGCATGGAGGTAGGGATAGGGGTTAGTGATATCTGATGCAAGTCACTGACCCAACTAGCATATAGAAATAAAATAAAAAGAGCTACTTTACATGTATAATATAAAAAAAACCAGTAAAAAAGGGGGAGATAGATTATCTCCCCCATGTCTCACTCTATTGTTTGGAAGAGGTGGGTTTATTACAACATAGGAATAGTGTATTTGGAACTCTAACAGAGAGGGGAGAGAGGGCCTACCTGGTAGAGGGTTGGTCCTTCTTCTTCTCTCTTTCTCTTTCTTCTTCTTTCTCTTTTTCTTTCTTTCCTTTCCTTTCTCTCTTCTCTTTTTTTCTCTTTGCTTTTTCTTTCTTGGTCCTAAAAAAATGTGGGAAGGAGGTTTTTATAGAAGAGGGTATGAGGGAGGTGGAGAGGGTGGAAGAGTGTAGAAGAGATGAGGTGGTTGGTGGAGGAGAGGAGGTAGAAGTGTGTGGAGGGGAAGGGGGTTAAGTGGTGGGCTTCTAAAGGGGGAGAAATGTGTGGCTAAAATAAAGAGGTGGGGATTGTGTGGAGGGGAAGAGAGTTAGGTGGGGCTTATCTAGATGCTTCTAGAAGGGTTTAAGGAGGTGGAGAGGGTGTGTGGATGAGGGTGAAGGTGGTGGGCCCTCATGCCACATGTCTGGTAGTGATAAGTTAATGGGGGGAGCAAGTGGGGGGTGCAAGGCTAGGAGTGGTGGTCTTCAAGTGTTTACCCTTCATTTGAAATATTCCAAATGGGGGTATAGGGTTTAGAGAAAGATTTAGGGGTATTTTGGAAAACGAGATATTTTGGGATATTTCGGTTTTGGATTTTACCCCTTTACTGTGCAAACTTGTTCTCTGAGTCCTAAGGCTCTTACCTTTTCAAGACTTATGAGTTTTTTGTATCTTCCGAACATTCTGGACGTAATGTCACTGACGGAATCAGAATCGGGTTTCGGTAAATAGGTCAAAATAGACCCGGAACATTACCGTGTTTGTCTAGATCACTGGAAGAAATATAAGAAGGCAAAATTGATCTCTGAAGTTCTCATATGAAAAATAGCCCTTGAGGTTAGTGAGCCACAGGTTTTGATTGTGTATAAGTTCGATGCTCGAGCTGAAAGTTGCGCTCCGAACCTTAAATTGTCTTGCGACGAATACTACCTGGACCTGTGACTGGATTTTTTTGAGTTTGAATGGAGTGTTTGTGATTATGGTTGCTTGGGTTCTGGACTTACAATGCCCTGGGACCTGACAGGCTGAGGATTCGGTCCTTGGTGGATTTTCGGGAGATTTCTGAACTGGGGTCATCTGATCGATAAGCATGGCCTAGGTTGAAGAACTGAGTCATTAAGTGGTGTAGGGTTTGAGGAAGAGTTCCTCTATTAGGGCATTTATTGAAGATCTCGAAAAAACGAAGAGAATGAGTCTAACCTTGATGGATTTGGCTCTCTAGAGAGTTTTCGGGAGCTCTTTGAGTGCCTATAGCTGATCTAGGGGTGTTTGATGTATTCTGGAGACAGATTGCGGTAATTGGGGGGCATTGTGCCCTCTTGGATTTTCCTTAGAAAGATTTAGGACTCCTGAGAGTATAGCCACTGACTGGGTGAGTTTCCAATTTGTATTGAGCCTTCAGAGTTTTTTCAAAGGTTTAATTTTGGGGAGAAATAATGTGTTTTGAGGATGTGGGGGTAAAATGATAATTTCCTTACCCTTTTGTACCCCAATATGGGAATGTTGATGAAGGTCGGAGAATCCTGAAAAAAATGAGCTCTATAGCCTGTGGTTTGAGTTTTTAGAGGTGCAGGGGTAAAATGGTCATTTGCTAGTCCTCTGGGGTTTTACGCTGGAGGTCTCGTGAAAAGCGGTTGAGACCTAGATGTCTTCTTTGAAGAGAATATTTTGAGAAGTTGTAGAGAAAATGGGTTCGAAATATGGTTGATTTGGCCTTCAGAGGATATAGGGGTAGAACGGTAATTTGTCAGCCTTTTGATGCTTTGATGTGGGAAGACTTGTGAGGGTTGGAAAATTGAAGTCAACGTGCTCTTGTTGATGTAAAGATTGGAGTTCGATCGGGTATGATTTGAATTCCTGAGGATGTAGGGGGAAAATGGTAATTTGTCATCCTTTTGATACTTCAATGTGGAAAGACTTATGAAGGTTGACAAATTCAAGGTGTCTTTGTTGATGAGAAGAAATTGGAAAGTGGAGTTTAACTGAGTCTGATTTGGGCTTTTGAAGGTGTAGGGGTAGAATGGTAATTTGTCATCCTTTCGATGCTTTAGTGTGGGAAGGCTTATGAAGGTTGGTAAATTGAAGTAAAGGTGCTCTTGTGGATGTAAAGAAGTTGAAAATTGGAGTTCAATTGGGTCTGATTTGAATTCCTGAGGATGTAGGGGTAAAATGGTAATTTGTCAGCCTTTTGATGCTTTGATGTGGGAAGGCTTGTGAAGTTGGTAAATTCAAAATGATGATGGTTTAGAGTATTTTCATTGCGTTCACAACCAGAATGTTCATTGAGAATGCCTACCTATTCAAAGTTCAGGGGTGTCTAGACCTTGGTCCTATCCCATGTTATAATGAAACCATCTAAGCCTTGAGTCAAAATTTGGGTGTTGACAGATGCAACAAGAAAAAAAAGATTTTTTTTTTGATTTGAATCAAATTTTGAGTTTTTCGAGTCACTTACCATTTTGGAGACAATGTGGGGCTCACATTGACCTTGAAAGCATCCTATAAGTGTTTGGTTTTTATTTTATTTTTTTAAAGAGGTCTAGTAGAAAGTTTATTAGTTTATTTTATATTTTTCATTAGTTATCAGAGTAGGACATGGGTGAAATTTTAGTTTTTTATATTGGACAAAGTTGTAACTAGTTTCAAAATAGGGTTTTTGTAGGGAGAAATCTCCTCCACACGATTTGAGAGGGAGAGTATCTTTGTTATTGATGGTTAGGATTGCATTAGAGGGAGTCTTGCCTTATAAAACAACCTCCATGTTTGTACTAAATTGTTAATGAATATTTGAATAAAATTTTGAAGCTAAATTGCTCTTTTTTTCTCTATACGGTTGAAGCTCTTCAAGTTTGCCTAAGCTTGAACTTGAGTTGGTGATTTCTCAAGTAGGAGGTTGGTGATTTCCTCTAGGTAACCTAGGTCGGTGATTTCTTCTAGGTTACCTAGGTCGGTGATTTCTTCTAGGTTACCTAGGGTGGTGATTTCCTAGGAAAGATTGGTGATTTTCCTCAAGGTATCTATCCCCTATCTCTTTCTTCTTCTTCTCTTTCATATTTTTTTCTTTATCTCTTTTATATTTTTTTGGTTTTCTTGAATCCTTTGCTAAAACCCACTTATTTCTTGTCTTTTCTTGATTTTTATTTTAACGTTTTGTTCCTTGGTCAATCTTATCATTCATACAAATTTCTTGAAGTTTCTCTTTGATTTTATATAGTTCTTGATTCATTTTCTACATCTTATTTTCTGGTTTCTTGAATTTCAAGATTCTACAGTCTGAAAGTTTATATAATTTTATATAATAGACTTGTCGGAATTACTTGAAATTTGGTACACATGTTCCTTATATAAGTTAGAATCACCCTACAAATTTTCAGATTTTTCTAATGCACGATCAAGGGTATTTTGGTAATTTTTCAAGTTTTTGTTAAGAAATTATGGAATTACCCTTTTTGGGTCTTTTTCCTTATTTTTTTTTTCTTTTATATTCTAACCTCTATTCTACCATTCTATTTATTGATTTCCCTTATTTTGTGGCGATTGGATTGCTTTACAATTCAATTCTTGAAATATCTTGCTTCTGCACTTTGAATTTCATAATTATTTGAGCCTCTTGGAATTGTTCTACCGCAGTTCCATTCGTCAAGAAGAAGTTTCCCTCCCTACCAGCTATTCAGCCCCTTCTCAGCACCCTCTCAGCCTCGAAAATAGAAGGGAAGTGAAACAGGAACAAACCTTTAGACAACTGCCAGACTTGTAACTCTCCCCCCACTCTCCATACCTTCTTTCTCCACTGCCTAAGTGCCTAGGCACTTGGGTTATCCCCCACCGCCCTTCCAACCAGAAAGTTTCTCATCCTGTTGAGGCGCAGGTGAATGTCCTCCTTAGAGGAGACCAAAAAATTATCCCTCCTGTTCTTTACTCCCAAAACATGTATCTGAGGCCATGAAAGGTTTTTGAGTAAAGCATCCTTGAAAGTCCTGCCAATGGAAGTGGTCCCCTTGTTCGCCACAGTGCAGTTGTCCCTAGGTAGCTCCTCTCTGAGAGAACCACCTTTTGTTGAGCCACCATTAATGGGGACCCCACCAGATTCTCGGATCTTGGAACCTTCTCTACAGCCCAGAGGACAGGGACCCACCCAAGTAAAAATTGATTATTTGGCTTCTATGAATAAAATAATGTGTCCATCTGGGTTTGTAAAGTACAGTAAAAGTTGACACTGTAAGTAGTATAGCTTTGTAGAACATAATCTAAAAATTAATCTAAGAGTGTCCTAATACCAAACTCTACTAGTTTTTTGTACCAGGGGTCCCAAACCAAGATAAAGGAGGGTTATGTCAAGTTGGCAGCCGGTATAAAATCTCTAGGTAAACCCATTTAAACATGAATCCTGAAATAAAAGAGTGTATTCGTGGAACACGATTTGTGTAACTGAACAAAAGTGGTTGGGATAAGGCTTTGTTGAGTTGTAGCGGACTATTGCTTGTGATGAGGATGCAGGATGATAAACACTGATACCAACATTAGTGTAGGACAGTCTAAGGCTATTTGATCCTGCTGTTATGGACCCAATGATATGTTGCGGAAGTGTGGACAAAACTTAAATAATCAAGAACAAAATATAGGCTTAACCAAATTAGCTCAAAATTATAAGAAAGTTAGGGAAAAGGAGAGAGAATCAAACCTGAAGAATTAAAATAGAACAGAAAAGAAAAGAAGGGAAAGATTAAGAATAAATTTGCCAATTTAGGGTTTCTGGAATTTCTGGGCAGAATGGTAAAATTACCAAAATACTCTTGCAGATGTGTCATAAAATTATGAAATTTTACAGGCTAATATATGAGTATAATATGAGTTTGCATGCAAAATTTGAATGATTTTGAAAATTAAAAGTATATGAAATGTATGAAAGAACAGTTTGCAGTGTACTTTTTTTTGAGAGGAGTTTGCAGTGTACTTTGAGCAGGATAACCTAAAACAGACAAACCATCTCTTGTTGAGATGGTTGTGGTGTAGTCTCTCCAAGGGAGAGGTCGGGGTCTCAAGTCCCTTGAGTGGCATCACTAGTGGATTGGGTTGATGCTTGCCCCTCCCTACCAGTGGTAGTGCTGGTTCACCCTGTGTAGGCCCAAGTGACCTTACCAAAAAACCTAAAACAGAATAGGCTTTCTTAATCATCAACTTAGAAGAATAGAGGGAGATTAAAAAGGAATTTGAGGGATTATAGTAGAAGATAGAGGAGAAAAAACCCAAATTAAACCAGGCAAAGAATACTTGATTTAGAGGGGGCGATTGGAGAAGAATTATACCCAATAAAATACCTACAGAGGATAGAAAAGTAAGGTCTGTACTTGGATTCCAACAACTTGCAGAGCTTCTATTTGGGATGATTCTA
Organism: Platanus orientalis; assembly: GCA_025762735.1. Classification (NCBI taxonomy): domain Eukaryota; kingdom Viridiplantae; phylum Streptophyta; class Magnoliopsida; order Proteales; family Platanaceae; genus Platanus; species Platanus orientalis. The sequence continues at coordinate 10,475 of JAOXJP010281474.1, read as the reverse complement.
TCTAGCTGAATGCGTGTTGATGAGAACAAGAAATTAAGAGCAAGATATAAAGAAGAAGAATGGGGGAAGAAGAAGAACAAGAGATAGAAGGGAGAAGAAGAAACCCAACAGCCACAACTGATTGGGAGGGGAAAGAAGACTAGGGTTACAACCCTAAGGTTTCTAATGGTAACAAACAATAGAGGAGGGGAAAAACCAATTTCAATTCATTAATCCATGGTTAATTCAATACCAAAACGTGCAACCCTATAAGTAAGTCACAAACACAAGGAAATAGAAATAACTAAAATACCCTTGGCAATTTTTCCTTATTACAAAAATACCCTTAAACATGAAGAAAAAACCCAAACTAACCCTAGCTTTAACAGCCTTATCACATAAGTACCCAGCCCCTAAAATACCCTAAACAACCCACACATTACACAAATCTTGAATCTTGCTCTCTTGTGTGATGGGGTAGTCCACATGAGATGGACTAGTAAGTAATAATTACTTGCTTATTAAAGTTCAGAGAATAAAACATATGTTCATCTGGGTTTGTAACAATATAGTAAAAATTAAAATTATGTGAGAGCATAGTAGAATAAAAAAGAGGTAAAAAAAGGAGAATAAAAAAAGTTTTTCTTGAGGGGTAAGACTTTTTAGTCCCCCATCTAGAGATGTACAGTGGACTTCCAGTAGACTGAACTTTTAATCCTCGATACCCACCTTTTAAAATGATATCTTTGCATAGCTTCTGAAATTCTTGTAGATTTCTGAATTTATATTGTTCCATTTTAGCATAAAACTTGAACACGGTCATCACTTTGCCTCCAGAGCCAGTTTTAAAACAGTTTTTAGACATTTGAGATCATTGTTTTCTGTTTTGTTGCTTTGATTTCTTTTTCTTTTTTTGCAAGATTTTGGGGCTTAGCAAGATCCCTTCCTGCCAACAGAACAAAACGAATTATATAAACTCATATTGAAACCACAGACATCTTCTTCTAAGATGTGGAGGTATTTGGGTACAGGAAAACAATGTCTTAACAATTAAAGGAGAAAAAGCTATACAATTTGTCGCCTGGTTCACTTCCTTTCATATGTGATTCATTTCCCAATGCTAGAACAATCAAAGGAGAGATCTAGTTTTTTTTTTTCACCTTGCTTTCTTTATATTCTTAAGAAAGGAAAAGTGAACGCCAAATATAAAACGTGAACTTCTATTATTTTGTCAGTTTTCTTCTCTTATTTATCTTTTTGGTTGGGTTGGTTGGGCTGTCTTCACTGCAAGCTACACCAATGGTAGTAAAAGTAGTGTCATTCAAATCAAGTCATAGGCAAGACATCATGGTTACGAGAATTCAGATAATTTTCATTGCACTCAAGTATCATAGTGCATTCTTGGAGAGTGATTAAAATATAAAAAGGAACGGAAAAAGGCTACAGAATCATCAGCTTCCACTTATAGTTCTTTCCTTGCTCTCAAAGTCTTGAGCTGCATTCTCTAATGTATCTGCAGTGTGTTAAATATCATATAAAGGAAATAATAAAAACTGCAGAATAATTAGCTTTTTTTATAGGAGTACCATGAAGTATAAGTTATGGTTTGAGTGCTAACTGTGTCCAACTCCAATTCACTGACAAGTGTACATACAAGTATAAGTTATGGCTTGAGTGCTACAAGTGTTCAACGCACTGACAAGTGTTTAAATGGAGTTTGAGTTGCTTTCAACCCAAATATCTTGATTATTCTTCTTTTTTAATGCTATTGCATGACAATGAATGCCTCATTCATTTAAATATATGTGATGCAACCACATATTGTTATGCTTGGTAGTTTTTGGATTTTTTTTTTTTGGTACTATTATTTTGTTTCAGTATCAGGGGCATTTTGAAAAAAAAAAACAAAAAAAAAAAAAAAACAAAGATAAAGTCAGTAACAAGGGAAACAGAGTAAAGCTTGAGGACCTTTTACTTTTACATTGATGAAGAAATTTTAGATTAACATTCTGCAAGACAGATTGATGGTGGTTATTTGTTGCGGCCTTGAGATGGTTTAAGGGTTGTATGTATGAAGATCTATGGAATAGAACCAAAATGAAATAAAATAAAAATATAAAAAATAAAAAGAAAAGTGAGTTTAAATTTAATTCTAACCAGCCCTTCCTTCTTTTATATACTTCAGATACGAGCCAACTCTGAAGAACAAGCTAATCAACAACTCAAATATAATTGAGCACAACTATCTTATTCTTTCTTAAATATATCTCTTTATGAAATAGAACCTCCAAAAGACAGTAAAGATGTTTTAAAACCCACTTAACTTCTGAAATGACTTCTAAGTAATAGATTGACAACATAAAACATGAAAATACTAAATTGCCCGTTTAGCACAAAAGCACTATAATAATCTGAAATCTGCAGAAATTTGAGTGGAACCTTTTCTTTTTATATTGTGCACCATGGTAGAAATATGAAATGCACTATTTAATCAATTTAATTTCTTTGTGAGAGAAAAAAAAAACACTTTCGGGCATCAGTTTGAGTGTGTTGTAAGGATGGGTAAGTCTTGCTATTGGAACTTTGGACCTTTGAGCATTGGAATTATTTGGGACCACATTTTGGTGATATAGCCTCTCTTCATCCAATTTTTTTTCCTATACCTATCGGCTCACTAGCCATATGCAGACTTAGTATCTTCCTTGATTTATTCTTCTGTTGTGGCTCTAGGGTCAGTATAATTTTCTTTCCACCACTGTTGAACGAGTAGGTGTTTTTCCACCCATGGTGAATGACCTTCTGATCAAACTGCCATGGCCTTTCTAAGATCAGATTACCCACACTCATGGGAAGTATGTCACTCACTCTACACTTGATTGTGATAATTTTGGTGGTAGAGAATGTATTCATATAAATGAGTAGTATTCTCGTAATTTCTTCTTGTATTTGGTATGGTATACTAATTCCATACGGTATTTCAAATATACATCATATAAATACTAATAAGAGAAATGGGAGAGACACTTCATACGTTTTCCCCAGATTTTTTATTCTTCTCTCATCTCCTTGTTTTTCTTTACAAGCCCTAATCTACATCTTCATAAATATCAAACACTACCAGCTCTAACAACTTGGTATCAGAGCCCAGAAGTAGATCATGAAGTTTCCAACTCAACGCTGACATCACCTGTCATACAGCTGACATAAGCAATTGTATGGATGACATTGTTCACCAAGGTCGCAGGTAAATGATTTTAGTAGAGGATGATTTTATCTGTTTTTTGGTATTATTGTTGGGGAAAACATATGAGCGAGGTATCTCTCACATTTCTTGTATTAGTATTTATATGATGTGCATTTGATATACCATATGGTACTAGTATACCATGCCAAATACAAGAGGAAATTACAAGAATGCCACTCATACATAAATATATTCTTCAACATTTGGTAGGTAGTGATGGAGTGCTTTATTCCTTGGAGTATGTTGGAGTACATATAAGGGTGGTCGATGGAAGCCTTTGATCCCTGAATTTCAAGCCTATGGAGGATGACTCCCTCTGTGATATGGAGATGCTTATGAAGGAGAGAAATGACTGTATCTTTGAGGATGAACATAAAACTATTGAGTTGGTACGGGTAAAGGTGCCATTGTTTTACTGGTCCGTACACCCAAGAGTTTTAAGGGAATCAAATGAATCTTCAATAGTTGGGCCACCATAATTCATGGCCGTCTTTGTGGGGTCTGAGTCATAAAATTTCCTTGGGTACTTCAATGGCCATTTTCTGTTTCACTGATATATTAAATCCTTGTAAATGTCATCTGTTTCTGCTGCTAAAAACTAATGCAATGCAGTAATATTTATAAACCACTCCTTTTTCTGTTTGAACGCTATATTTCTTGAAATTTATTTCATCAAATTTTCATGGCCTATGTTAACCTAGCTATTGTGATTTCCTCCGGATATTCTCTTGGTATTTTGCTTGGCTGCACACAGTTCAAATAAAAAACCTTGCAATAAGATTGTGGCTAGATCTGCAAGTTTTCCACACAGCTTCACTTTTTGATTCTCTTTGAGATGAAAAGAGAAGCTTTCATTTGGTACGTATTGCAAAATGAGAGTTAAAATCTGCTTGAATTGGTGTTGTATGTGAACAGGTCGCTTTGATGCTCGCGGGAATGGGAGCTAGTTCAGACGTTTTCAGGATGGTAGGACTATTATATTTGTTTATTTTCATACATAATTATTAATATTATTATGTTAGTTCATAAATGTAGAATTTCATTAAATAATAGAAATATAGTACAGATTTTATATACAATGCTTAGCATCCAGGTGGATGATCTTGCACCAAGTGGAAGGGAAAGAACAAGACGAAACCAAAGTTTCCACATTTGGATTGTACATTGACACTATAAAAGTTGCAGCTCTATTAAATTCTTGGGGGATATGTGATGCAGGATGGCCTAGGGCCTTACATCCTGCGGGTTATGGGCCCAAAGTAGGACTGAAATAATCCTAAATGAATAGGTTTACCAGGGTTTTAACAAGTGGTCAAATCAGAACATCCATTTTGGACAAATCTGGGCAGAACTTTAAATGAACTGAAACCAGGTTTAGGAAACTCATATTGGTCTGAAATTTTACATAACAATAGGTTTATAGATGAAGAACAAACCAGCAAAATTTCAGATTAAATGGATGAGTAGAAGTATAACCATTCAAAACTCAGGTCTGTCTCAGGTAACCCAGCAGAACAGAACTAAACTAGCTTAACAGCATAGGGAAAACTACCAAGAAGGTCTCAGAAATTGGTAGACGAGTAAATTAGGTAGTAAACAATAAACTCAGAACATTTAAGTAATTCAGACAAGTATTGATATTGCAAACATACAAAACTCAGGTTGCTGTCCAGAATTGTAGTATCACTCTAGAATTTATTAGAAAGAGAACCACATGTTGGATTATGGTGTCCCAATCGATGCCTTGATTATAAATTTATAAGTTGATGTTGCAGCCTTGGTGTAATCTCGATACAACAGAAATAAAAGTAGAAGATGAAGAAGATAAGGGAAGAAGAACCTGCAGTAGTCCAACTACTGCAGGGGACTCTCAGCTTGACGACAATAAAAATATAATTTCTTTCATTGATTCAAAAGTATAGGGTTGGGCCCTTAAATAGATTAAAGCAACTTTCAACCTTTAGAAATCCCCTCAAAATTACTGAAATCAGAAACTCAATTCCCAAGAAAATACCCACTTGGTGGTACATCCCAATGGTGGTCTGTTGGTCTATCTGGAAGGAGAGAAATCAGCAGGTTTTTGAGGATGTCGTCACTTGTCACTCCCCTGGAAAGATCCCTAATTTGCTTTTGTCTTTGCTTTATACTTGGTTGGCTCACCTTCCAGATGTTTCTAGTGTGCCTTTTCATGAATGGTTCTCATACATTCCTTTTGATATATAAATTCCATCTTTATTGATCAATAAAAGAAAAAGAAAATACGTAGTTAAGTCATTTTAAAACTATCCAACCAAACCCCCTTTCTTTTCATTCGTATGGGAGGGAATATCTCTCTATTAGTATGAGAGCATACAATCTTTTGGGCCCCCCATGTCTTTATTCTCTTAAAAAAAGAAATTATTCCTGTCATAGACTAATACCCCCTTAATAATTTGGTTATAATCCAAATCACCTTGGATTTGCTCATTCTTATTTTCGTTTGAAGTTAACTGAATAATTTTTCTAAAGATATCCAAACCTAGCTAAAAGGGCAAGTTTTGGTCATGTAAGTTTGGGTCAAAAGCAAGTTATAGGATTACAAATTAAAAGAAATAAAACTTAACAACCTAAAAACATAACTTTAAGTGGACCTCACTTGATCATCCATGATCATGTAACTTCTTGTTTCTCATGGATACTCACACATCAATATGCTTAGTTTCCACTTGAGCAAGAGTGTCCATTACTTGTCCAACTTCAAAAAAATTGCTCTACTGCTCCAAGAACACTCAACATGTTGAATAATAACATCTACCACTTACATAAATGTTATTTTAATTCCAAGTTGTTTAACCAAGTCTTATTTGGTTCCTTAAGACCTTCCAATCCAAGATTAAATAGTAAGTTGGATCAAGTTTACCTTTTATTTTAGTTTTCCAATAAAGAAGAGCCTTGAAGTGCAACCATAGGAATGGTACTTGTAATTTTCTTTATTTTTGATATAAACGCCAAAGTGAGATAAAATTTTGGACAAAACAAAAGTTATTCAAGTTCTTATATGGTGTTAGGGGGAACTGCTGTTTGCATCATATTTCTATATGGTAGAAACATTTGATAGCGTGTTGAAATGAAAATTTAGTGTTCCCTTTAAGACGTATTTGTTATTTTTAGTGTTCCATTAAAAATATTTGTTAATTATTTCTTCCTTTTTATATTTTTATAAACGTTTAAGTGTTTTTAATGGTCAGTGTTATGATTCACGTTGTTCTTTGGAAAGTATTAGGGTGTGTTTGGTATTGCTTAAAATAAGCACTTATGTTACTTTTTTGCTTAATTGGGTTACACACAATAAGTACTTGTTGAATAAGTGCAAGCTAAAGATTTACTTTCAGTACAAGTATTTTCTTGTCTGCTTATTTCTTTCATAGTGGTAACCGTGGGTGTTAAAAATTGCATGATAATTGGGTTAGTATGCTATATTAAAAATTAAATACCAAAAATACCCTTCTAATATAAAATAATACAATACCCTTCTAATGTAAAAATAAAAAATACCAAAAATATTTTTTAATCCACAATAATGAATTACAACAAATATCTCATAAATTAAATACCTAAAGTAACTTGATGTAGCACAACCTATGGATTTAAGCAATCCAGGACTGAACTACAAGGAATAGTTGTGGGTTGAAGAAATAAGAAGAAACTCAATAAAACAAATAGAAGAAAAATTATCCCAAAAAAAAAAAAAAAACCGAAATAGAAGAAGAAGATAAAAGATCAAGAGATGAAGAAGATTAAGACGGATCAAGAAGGCGAAGAAGATCATGGGGGAAAAAGAAGAAATAAGAGGAGTTCAGGAAGAAAGAGAAATCTTATCTAGGACTTAATACGGGTGAAATATCTAATCGAAATATATTTTCATTCATTCACAAAAATCTTTGTGTTACACCACTCCATTTTGTTTATACTTATGAACACAACCTATTACTATCCCTAGACAGAACCTGATCTATAAGAAATTACCTAATAGGACTCCTCATTAAAGTAGGACTTTGAAAAACACAAATCCTGACATATTCTGATACATTGCTTGTATTTTGGCTATAAAATTTTCAAATCACATTGGATTCGCAAAATGTTGGGCTCATTGGAAAGGTAACTACTGAATAGCCTCTCAAATGACGCCAAAATCTAGCCAAATTGGTAGGTTTTTGACTTTCCAAAATAATGCCTAGATAAAAGTGATGGAAATATGACTTTTCGCTTTCCTAAAAAATAAATAAAATGTATTCTATTTAAAAATAAATAAAACCCCCATAAACTGACAAAGAAATCTGACCTAGATTAGCCAAAAATCTCCAAAAGTAAAAATTATTGCCAAAATAAAAATTTGAATACATTTCATAGGTTTCCAATCGCTCAAGAGTTCCCCTTTCCTAATATTTTCACACCCTTTACATTTCGTAGCCCATAGCATCTCTCTTTGTTTTTCTAGGACTCTGTATGACAGCTCCGCGTAGTTATTGAAAGCCTGATTCTTGTGCCCCAACCACAAAGATCACAACATTGCTGCCAGAACTAGCTTCCAAATCCTCTTCCCTCTTGCACTAAGACCTGCTGTATTCCCACCTTCAAGAAGACTGGTTAGTAGGTCCAGAGGGCAGCCCCAAGACATATTGAAATCCTTTACCATACCACACCAAAATTCCCAAGCAAACGGGCACTGTGGCAACAGGTGCAATATAGACTCCTCACTTTTGTGGCACATGAGGCATATGGTCGCAAGATAAGAGCCTTTTTCTCTCAAGTTATCAAGTGTCAAAATTTTACCAAACACCATTGTTCAGAGAGAGAATTTCACTTTTGATGGCACTGGAGGGAACCATATACCCCTCCAAGGAATGGGTAAAGCATTTGACAAGAGCCTTTTTCTCTCGTGTTGATGTGTGTAGACTGTGCACTATTTCACTCAAGTCTATTATAATCTACAAAGAACAAAAAGAATTGTAACTAAATAGATGGATATTTCAAGTCGATGAAACCCCAACAAATTGCTCTGCAATCTCGATTCTGCAATGTAGCTGTTTTTGTTATTATTATCATTTTTTTGGGGCTGGTTGTTTTTAGCACTAATCTCTTAAAAAACAGGATAAAATCAAAAGAGAGGTATTGGGTTTGTCATGACATGGATACGAAGTCTTAACTTTTAATTTATATATGTCAACTGTAATGGTTAACATTTTGTAGTTTTATTAAGGAAAAAATAATATTTTAGTTGACATGTCCAACATGACATGGCATTGACCAAATTTTGATGAAGTATTGACTAAGTTCTCATCTTTATTTATTACTGAATGTTATGTTCATTTTAGTAAGCCAGAAATTGACGTATCAGCCAACATAATTGGAGCTCTGCTAGCGATGCTCTTACATGCAATGAGAGTGATTGAGTTAAATGGTTGAATTTGGAAAATGTGGCTGGATGGGTTGACACTTGAAAGAATTGACTTTTTAGTTTTTGAATTCAGCTGTATAACACTTGAAACAATAAAGGTTGTTTATTATTATTTTTTATGAAGATAATTCGAAGTTCTTTTAAGAATATTTCTTAAGAGAAATACGGTTATCTAGATGATTGTTAGTTTTTTTTTCCTTTATTGTTGCCTAAGCATTTCTAATAACTTAATAATGCTGCAGGCAAGCAGTCGTTGGGAAAAGAGACAATCAAAAGTCTTGGTAGGGACTTTGATACTCATATTGAGCTTCATCTATATTTTAGCTCAAGCTAATGTTAGGAGTATTAATATTCTTGACCTTGTACATATATTTCTTTGTGCTGAAATATCACATATATTCATTTATTTCATACTTCACATTTGACAATTCCATGTGCTTTTCAGTTTCAAGTATTTTAGCTATAACATTAACTTCTTACTGTTCTCATGCATAAATGTCTCTTATTGATCATTAACCAAAGTATTTCTCTGCTCAGACATGGTATTTATATCATACTAAATCATGCAGTTTCAGGAGGTTATTGTTTCTGTTCAATTTCACAATCAGTTTTATAACAAGTTGGCTGCCGTCTTTGTTAGTTTCTCTCTTTTTATAAAACTTTTGTATGAAAAAGTAAGACTTTCTCTTCATGATTTTAATGCTATTAATGGTGAATCAACCAACTCTCCCAAAACATTAAGGTGTTAGGAGACACAAAAATTAATATAATTCAACACCCCCCCTAATGTAGGAACATATGCTGCAAAAAAATTAAAATTGGATGACCGTGTGTAGTCCACACGATTTGGATTAAGTAGATTAGGATTTTGTTTATTTGTAATAGGGCCCTCTTATGGCCAGGAGTCTTTATAATTTCCATAGTTTTAGGGGTTTTGATGTAAAAGGGAAAAAAAAAATTTAGTGTAGGAAATGGGCCACATTATTTGGGTTTTTAGGTACTTTTATTTGACTATTAAAACAGTCTAGAATGGGATCCACAAATTCTAAATCGTGTACGCATCTTTAGGGAGAAAATCTTGTTGATTTTCAAGATAATTAGGGAGAATCTTTGGGGAGAAAATCTTTTTGATTTTCAAGCAAGTAAAGCCCTTTTAGTTAAGTATTTTAATTTAGTAAGATTCTCTTACTTTTGATAGAAAGTTTTGGAATTCATGTCCTAAATTGTAAGGATTTTATTTTTATTTTATTTCATTGTAAGTCTATTTATAGAGGCACTCACATATGAATAAATCAGTTGAAAATGAATATTTGAAATAGAAGACACATGTGTATTGAAGTGGGTGTGGTATCCCATGTTTTTCTCTCTCAACCCCTCACATGTGGTGAGTGTTCTATTATATTTCTCTCGCTTTTCTCTTATTCCCTTTATCCTTTAATCTTCTTCTTTTCTTGACTTCTTTTTTAATTTCTACCTTCTTTGAATTTAATTTTACTGTTTCCTTTGTCTTCTTTCTCAGTCTTTTCTTGGTTCTTGATTTCATCTTTATTCTGGTTCTCTTGATTTCTAAATGACATTTGTAGCTTATCCCTAATTGTTGTGGGGTCCTTTTTAAAAGGGTACTTTACATCATATTTGATATTAGAGCTTAAGGTTTTCTTGACAAAAGCTTAACTCCTTCAATTCAAAAATCCACAGTATATAATATTCTCTATTTAAGACCCATTTTTAGGTTTCTAAATCATTTTAGGGCCTACCCTAGAATTGTTGAATAGTCTCATAACCCTTTTTCATCAATTTTATGGATTTTCTAAT
>JAOXJP010281463.1:0-19459 GCA_025762735.1 Platanus orientalis | reverse complement strand
TCAATCGACTTTCCCTCATTTTATCACCTATTGGTGCTACACCTAAGCTCCCACAAATGGATTCATTCCTAATTTTAGCCTTTCTAGTCTTGCCACTCATCCATCTCAACATCCTCATTTCAGCCATACTCATTTTATGTACGTGTTGTTTGTTGGCTGCCCAACATTTTGCTCCATAAAGCATGGCTGGTCTAATAGCTGTCTTATAAAATTTTTCCATCAATTTTAGTGGTATTCGTTTATCACATAACACACCAAGAGCACCTCTCCACTTCAACCATCTCACTCTAATTCTATGAGCAACCTCATCTACAATATCTCCCTCTTTGTACATGATTGAACCAAGATAACAAAAATGGTCACTCCGGGGTATCTCTTGGCTATCAATTCTGGCTACTACTCCATCATTTCTATTCCTTTTTTTGCTAAATCTGCATTATATATATATGGAATGCAGGTTTAGCAAAAATAGGAATAGAAATGATTGAGTGGTCAGAATTGATAACCAAGATATACCATCGATATATCAGTCTAATGATCCACAATCTGGCTCTAATTCAAACAAGAAGCGCAACCCGCCTTCGGCCAGAAATGTTGTAGACGCCATTTCTCCAGCTCCCCTCTCATAGAAAGTATATATATATATATATATATATATATATATAAATTAAATAATTAATTGCTTCATTACAGCTGTAAAATAATTCCAAGAAAAAAATCACAAATTCCACAAATTTGCATCAATCAATATATTCAATAACCTAACACGGAAAAATAGGGATTAACTCCATGATGGATTGAAGGGTATTATTGTTTGCAAAGGTTTTTTTTTTGTTAATCAAAAACACTTACTGCATGGAATCACATGACTGGATCAAACAAATATTTTCTTCACAGCATCATGCAATCACAATCACAGCATACATAAGAAAACCAATTCTCTTTATTTGTTGATTTGAAAAAGTGGACATAAATCTTACACTTAACAACACCACAACACAAGCAGCCAACCGTATTTTTTTTGGGCCAACAATATTTGGTTACTGCACTCAAACATAGAGATTGCAACCCCCTTCTAGATCACTAGTAATTGATGGTTGAGAGACCCTTTCGAATCTAACCGAGATTGAAAAAAATAATCAAAGAAGAACAAGAAAACTGATATGTGGCAGGATCAGTCTTGCTATGGTACCTTGTCAAAATATCAACCAAAGATCAAGAGAAGGAAAATGAGTAGGAGAGAGGAAAAGAAAACGTTGTAAGAAAAAAGGAATTTTAAAATGAAGAGAGACAAATGACTCCCATTCCTCCCTATTTCATTAATAAATAAAATAAATGCATGAAAGGACTAGAATACCCGTGACACATATATGTTTAAATACTAATAATATCAATATACACATTAAAACAGTAACGGACTGCTGAACCAGCCACTTAACACACAGAATTTGACCTGATATTAAAGGTTATGTTTTATTTTTATTTTTTCTAGGATTGCTGTCATCACAAGGTTGGCCCAGGTCAGCCTGCTGGTTCAATTGTTATTGCTTCCACCTCAACCTCATTCGTGTTGTTGCTGCCAATGACATGCCATACCCAACACACCCAAATGGTCATGAACGAGATCCCTAAGTCCTGTATACCTGAACGAGAGTTCCATAAAAACTGTTTAGGATAACATAAGAAGCCTCCCATGAAATGCTTCAATCTGTGATAGATCTACTAGATTTCGTTACTTGACACTATGTAGTCTATATCTGAAATTTTGTCCCGTCTTGCATGACTCCCTTGTTGTGTCGGGAGAATCGACCATCCAGCTCTTTTGACAAAGGTTTAGATTCTCTTATAGGTGGCAAGTCTTGCACGTCTGAATGGAGGTGATGTCCTTTATATCCACAAATAATTGTAGGATCACATTTTGCCACCATAATTCCTACATTTTTTCTTCATTTGTCTTCTCTTGTTTATTGTTGTGCCAGTGGAGCACAAAACTTCTAGGAGGGCCAATCTTGATTTAAGCTGATTTGGTTACCCGTCTATGTTACACCAACAGTTGAAGAGTGTCCGAACAAATGTTGTTGTATTGCTCAAGGTGTTGTAACTATTGTCCACCCCAATTTCAATAGCTGTTATACTTTCTTTTATCTTTTTTCCGTGGTCATGTATGTGACATGCCGTTACTATTGCAGCCATTGTTGTACTATCCTATGGGACCCTGGATCATTTGGATGTACCTCTATTTTGTTCTGACTATTATAATGTGACAAATCTAGATCTTGACATTTTTTAAGAACATCTCAATTAACAAAGCATCCTACCTTACATCATCTTTCTGTGATTCCAGCTTTTCTGATCTCTTGCTTCTCTAGTCCTCTTTCCCTAAGTAGGTCCTGATCTGCCTTTTCTTTTCTTTCCTAGTATTTTTCTGATAAGTAGGTCATGATATTTCCTTCATTATGCGAAGCCTTGTTTTCCTCAATGGTGGGCATGTGATGTTGTCCTGTCAAATTAATCATGCTCCTATGGGATGTTTCTTTGTCTAAGTATTTGAACTTCTAATCTTATGAGTAAAAAAGAGAAACTCCAAAAGTTGGGTTAGAAATATATTCTGGTCAGTCCATTTCTTTACTCGAAGGAAATATGTAGGATCATAACTTTTTATTCTTCAAATCTTCAATAAGTGCTTGATTTCCTTGGAGTCTTCTCTCATTAGCTCATGGTGATTAAAGAATTTTAACACTGGGTTATCTTTAGTGGAGGTTCTTGATGAAATGCTAAGTAAATTGAACTAAAATGGAAGGATCCTAGGATTCAGGAATGTAGAGAGGACAATGTAAGGTTTGAAGTGCTGCTAGACTTGACTCTGAGCCACAAAAAACCTTTTTCCATATGATAAGTTAGTCTGAGCCACAAAAGCGGTGACAATGTAGGAAACAAATGAGCAGAACTTAGACGTTTGTTTTCAGATTTTTACCCCCATGAAAAGGTTACCCAATAGATTAACATGCTGAGTCAATTAATATTATGAGTTTTTGAGTACTTTTTCCCACCCATAAGCTTGATTTCTGTCTTGATCCAGGCCAGTCAATGTAGAAAGGTCCTGAATTTCTAAAACTAAGTGGTACAGGATAGAAGTTCTTGAGCCAGTCCTGAGGAATTTTCTTGAGAGAGGTAGTCCAATTGGTGCTGTATGTTTGGGAAATATGGCAATAAGAAAGAAACCATCTGTAGAGATTTGGAATCTTGATGAATTGGTTAAGTTCAAGTTCAGGAAAAAAATTGCTGGAGCTCTTTTGAGAGCTTTAGTCCTACATATGAACACAAGTTCAATCTGCAGAGTTGTGGTTGGGATTGCCACAACACCTCTTCAAACTTCAAGGGAACACATTGGTGATGTAGAATTGTCTAAGAACTGATGAATATCTTGTGGGTTATGGGCCTAAGAGAGACCCTGAAATAGGACTGAAACAAGTCAAATGATTAGGGTCAAAAGAAGACAAACTCAATATATCAACTCTAGAGTGAAATATGGACAGAAATTGGGAGGATCAGAAACTCAGCCAATAAGTTTGTGGAAATCAGCAAGATACGAAATAGAACTTTGAAACTTCAAGAGAGACTTATCTTGTAGCCATGTGGTGCACTTGAAGTATTCTTGCTGTTGATGCTTGGTTGATGTGTAAAGTAGTAGTAGAAGTGAAAGAAATAGAAGAAGAAAGAGAGCACCAGCACAGCCCAGCCATGTGGTGTTTTACGGAGGCCCAGCCTCAACCTAAGGTTGAAGAAAGGGAGGGCCAGCCCCAATCTAGAGAAAAGCCCAGCTTTTACTCACAACACAAGTTAAAATTCTCCAATTCTATTCATTTGTATGGGGGTGGGGGTCTTTAAATAGATTACAAGCTTCTTGATATTAGAATCCATAAAAAAAGTTTATTGTTATTAGAAGCGGTCAAATATTGACCACTTTCCCAAAAATAGAAACTTTATAAAAGACTCCTTTCTAATAACTTCGAACTTTTAAAAACTGAATTAAGACCCTTCTAATTAGCGCAACCTTCTAAAATGTGAACTGTATGTTTCTATTCATGGTTCCGATCTCAATTAGGCCGAAGATGGATAGGAGTTTTAGGAAGTTCCTATGGAATGATTTGGATGATCATCATAAATTCCTTCTGGTGGATTGGAGGTTGGTCTTCCGGCCTATGTTAGATGGGATTCGAAAGATTAGATACCATAAACAAGCCCTTCTAGGTAAATGGTTGTGGAGGTTTGGGGAGGAAAGGGAGTCTCTAGAGGAAAATCATTATTACCAAATATGGTTGGTATTCGGTCTGGGATCTAAAAGATGTTAAGGGTTCCTATGGTTGCAGTATTTGGAAGTTTATTATGAAGGGGAAGGGTCATTTTTGAATTTCATTTTCTTTGGGGCCATGTTGGGGGAAGAGTTTCAGTTTTGGGAGGATACTTGGTGTGGGTGGTACTTCCCCCCTTAAGGACATGTTTCTAAGGTTGTTTTTGTTGGCTTCAAATCCGCATAGCTTGGTGGCTGATAATTTCGACTGGTTGGGTAATGGGGTGTGGTATCCTAGGCTGAGGAGAAATCTTAATGATTGGGAGTGGGAGACTGGTAGGACTAGCTGAGGTTGATGGATACTATGGAAGGTGTTTGGTTGATCCAAGGGGATAGGGATAGCAGAGTATGGAGTTTGTGCAAGAATGGTCGTTTTTCCACTAAATCTTTCTATGGTGGACTTACCTGGGATTCCTTCTCGTCTTGCTCTCTTAAGGGCACCTGGACTAGGGGGATGCCTTCAAAAGTTTAATTCTTTGTTTGGACCGCTTGGTTGGACAAAATTCTTACTCTTGACCATCTTAAAAACAAAGGATGGAATTTGGTTAACAAATGTTGTCTTTGCCTCATGGAAGAGGAATTCGTGCACCATTTTTTTATTCATTGCCTGAGGAGGATATGGGTTTCATTCCTGACCCATCTTCAAGTTACTTGGGTTTTCTCGCTCACATTTTTGGATCTCATTTTGGGTGGCTGAACTTGGATCTTAGGAACTGGGTGGTTTGGAAGGAAATGAACCTCTAGATCTTTGAGGACAAGGTCTTGGTCTATGATCATATTTCAGCCCGGGTGTATGAGCTCCTTTTGGAGTGGGTTTCTATTTCGCTTTCTTTTGTTGAGTATGATTGGCTAGCTATGTGGGACAAGGTGTCCCATGTGGGGTCTTTGTAGTGTTCTTTCTGTTGAGTGGGTTGTGTGTTTTGTTTGTGGTCTTATTTATTTTTCTTCTTTCCGGTGGCAGTCACTTGCCCAATGATTGTCTTTGTTTGTTCTTCCTATTTTTTCCTCATAAAACATAAAACTTCCCAAAACATATCAAATAGAAGTTACTAAAAATGTTACATAAGAATTTGTGAAGATGCCAACTTGCTAAGTTGGTAAAGTCTATAGGTGTCATACCGTATACCTGGGTTCAAACCTGTCTTCACCTACTAATAAATTAACCACTAACATTTACCTATCCAAAAAAAAAAAAGGTTCACATTTAATTCATACTTTGACCTTATTTGCCTATAGAAGGACCTTTATAATTCTCTGTTGTATCAAAACTTCGGAAATTAAGAAAGTTTGGTTTATTTTCCAAAATTAAAGTCTGAGTACTTTCTTTTTTTGTGAAACACAAGGTTTGTGCTTTGTAAACTTTATCTTAGATATGAAAACTGTACTTAGAAAAAAAAGGAAGAAAGAAAGACAGTAGTTTCTTCCTTAAACTAACACAGCTCTACTGTTTATTTGTTTGTTTGTTTTTTTGGTATAGAAACAAATGCAACTCATCTTTCTGTTATCTTGCAACACAGAAGGCACTCTGTTAGGTCTGTTATGCTTGTGAAATATGTCTGACCAACCTTGTTTATAGGTGGAAAGTCTCACTCAGAAAGCCCAACTTCAAGAAGTTGAACTTGAAAGAACAACTAAGCAGCTGAAAGAAGCAATTACATTTGCAGAAGACGAGAGAGAAAAATGCAAAGCAGCAAAGGAAGTGATTAAGTCTCTTACTTCCCAAGTAAGACAAATGTTTACGTTTATAACTTTTTTTAAGGTTAAAATTTGTTTCTAAGTAATTGAAACTGATTAGCCTATAAGTAAATGTTCACTGTTACATCTGAGGTGTCAATGTCATGCGTACTATCCTCACATTTATTTTTTATTATTATTTTTTTAATAAGAGAAAACATCATTGATCAAGGGGATAAGGCATCCCCAAAAATCCAAAATTATGGTGTGGTGCAATACTCTCAGTTTGAAGTCTAATGATAATAGTGTTGTAGAACTGCTTGTGGAGAGCTGTTTATGGTTTCGACACCTTTTATTTCTCACTATGGTTTCCACACCTTTTGGTTCTCTCATTATATTTGGCCTATTTATTAGACTTATATTTATTATTTTTTCGGGGGGGAGGGGGGGGGGGTAGCTACAATTTAAGGAAGAGCAATGGAAAACAAAGCTAAAATGAGAAGCCCTGGAATTAGACTTTCCTAATGATCTGGGCAATCTTGCTTTCATCCACCTGGATGTAAGAATATTCATATCAACAGGAGTTAGGAGACTGAAATCTCAACTGTTTCCATTGATTCATAGAAAGTGGCCATCTGATGCTGCATGCATATAGGCTAGTGGGTGTGTGCTCAGGAGGTAGGAATATAATTGATAAAGCAATAAAGAAAAATAAACAAATTTCCTACTTGCACATTCACACACTAAATCAAGTGATTCTTTAGATTCAATAGGCATATCAAGAGTTAAGGCATACAAAATCCTAGACACAATTAAGCCTAACAATATGAATAGATTAGTGATTAACATAGAGATCACAAAAGTATCAAATTGCTGTCTAGAAATTCAGAACATGTTAAAGTGTTTAAAACTAATCAAAATAAGGTGGGAAACAATGGGAAAAGGTATAGATATTGAGAAATTATTATGAAATCAAGTGGGCAAAGTTGAGGAGGATTTAATAGTAGGAAATAATGGCCCAAGCAGGTTATAATCATGCTCAAAAAGTTTCTTTTCTGATGTGCAGGGAGATTCTTCCAATTCAGGCTCTAGTGTCTGAAACAATCTCATACCCTTGAAGGTTTCTTTTCTGATGTGGGAGCTGTGGTGGGACCGGGTTCCTACCATTGATAGATTGAGGGAAAGAGGTATGATCATCCCGAATTGGTGTTGTCTGTGCCAATCGGATGTGGAGTCCTCGGGTCACCTTTTTGTTCATTGTTCTTGGAGTGCCCTCGTCTGGAATTTCTTCCTTAGTCAGTTTGGGATGGTCTGGAGTCAGCTTGGCTCGGTCAAGACCCTCATCCCTTGCTAGAGGACGCAGTGCTCGAGTTGTGGGACGGCATTGGGAAGACATATGTGGCTTCTCATTCCTGCGGCTATATGCTGGTTGATTTGGGAGGAAAGAAATGGGAGAACTTTTGAAGATCGCTTGCGTCCGTTCAGACTAATTATAGACGCAATATTAGCGAGATTACACGATTGGCTATCCATGGGTCAGGGGGATCCTTCTTTTAGCTCTTGGATTTTTTTATTGGGAGCGCTTTGCTTTGTAGTTTTTGTCTTTGTCTTGCTTTTGTATGTCACGGTCTTCTGGGTTGTTGTAGCTCGATTTGTAGCATTTCTCATGCTTGTTGCCCTTTGGAGGCCTAATATATTTTCCTTATCTTCTTCTTAAAAAAAAGAAAAAGACATATTCAGCTTCAATCAAACTACACTATTCCATCATCATTACTCTATTGGATTTGAAAAGGCCCATAAGAGATAGATATCACCGGGAGTGGATGGAGTCTACTCCAACAAGGCCCTCAGTATGCTGCCCATAAGAGTCATCAACTTTAGAAGCCCAGAACAAATAATAAAAGAAGCCCAAAATTCTGATGTCCAAGTCATATGGTGCCACCACCTTCAAAATACCCAAACTGGGATTTATTTTGAAGAAACTTTTGGGAGATAAACTGCTGGCTTTGGTGTCGTCTAGGGGTGTGAAATACCCTAAGAAAATCAAATTTTCAAAAAACTAGAGAGTTGTGAAGTAGGGAGAAGATTTTCGAAAATCTCTCTGGCAGGGTTATTCACACTTGGTACATGAGACCAGTCCATATAACTTCATATTGGTTGAGGTTTTGCTAGCCTACCTCTTCAGCTAGGATCGTACAGGGATGTTGATGAACCTGGAGAAACCACACCTCCAAAGCTGTAGTGGTATGGGAGTAAGAGTTGATCTCGTGCAAATGCTTCAAAAGGCTATTTTCACGCCAGGTATTGATGCTCAACAACTCTTCACAGCCATGTGATGATTTTGAGGCAGACTTTCTGTGGCTTGAGGATCATTTAAGGGTTAGAAACAACCCTGTAAAATTCCTTGATCAAATTCCAAAAAAATAGGAGTGAGAAAATCAATCTCCTGGAAACACTATACTGCCCTGTTTTCACACTTGTTAGAGAGAAGATTGAGAGAAAATTAATCAGGTGGGACCTATGGGGATGGGGCCCACCATCTTGAGGATTGTTTTGACCTCCTATCAACCATGAACTTCTTCAAAGATGAAATCCCTAAACTCCAGGGAGAACAACCCGATATCGTGAAGTCATGTTGAGGGTTGTTTAACACCTGGACTGAGAGGAATGGAGTGGTATCTCTTCAAAATCAATGGCAGCACCTGAAAACCACTTCCCTGGTGGATCGTCCAGTCTATTACATTCCTGGAGTCTTCTTTTGCTGAAATCTTGATTGAGGAATGAATGTAGTTGAAGATTAAGTGTTTATCTGTTTTTCCAGCAAACAATCTCTGAAAATTATAAAATAAAGAGAAAGAAAGAGATGAAGAATACATTTAACCCAAGTGGAAGGAGTGGCCTCCACCACAACTGTTAAACTAGGTTGAACCTAGACCCATGTCAGGGTTTTAATAGCTTCAACCTGCAGCAACAGAGCAAGGAAGAAGAAGACCATCACAAGTTAAAACATGAGAAACTTGTCAATCTTATTGCATAACTCCAAAATACCAAATCGTGGGCTCTTATAAGAGACTCCCACAGTTTAGGTTTAATACAAATAAGTCCCAAAATGACTAAAATATCCCTAGGCCAATAAAACCCTCTCCAAACTACCCTCAAACAATAAATAATAACCAAAAAAAACCCAAATAAATTGATAACAACTAAAATACCCACAACATTATGTGTTCTCCTTTACATGAGACACTAATAACATAAAAAAAAATAAAAGAACAACTAAAATAAATGTGAGCTCAACCCAATCATCATCTCAGTCATGATGTCCGCATCACCATCTCTTCCCTTACCTATTTTCTTCAGCTATGTATAAACATGATTGGATGAGATAGTTGTAACCCATCAGAAGCGCTGAGGTATCCACCATTGTTTTCTATTCAGTTTAGCAACTACAAAACAATACATAAAGGAAACATAATAGATTCTTTATTCTGCTTGCAGCTTTGGCCTAGTAGTATGAGCACTGACACTTTTTTTCTCCTTTTGGTAAATGAATGAAAGTCATCTGTCAAAAAAGGTAGGTCCAAATACCCATGTAGATGAGTAATCTACACCATGGTTCAAAATATTGATTTTGATTGATAGTTCACCCTAGTGGCTAATAGAAATTTTGGGGAATTTTCACTGGGATGTTTCAAATTAATGGAAAATCTATGAAGTTGGAGAAACATTGGAACAAACATGAAGCCTCTCAATGAAACTTTGGGGAATGCTAAAATCATGGTTTCAAATGTTGGGAAATGTCTTATGTCACCCGAAATATGTCCATGTCTACCAGGATTGACATGAAACATTAACTTACATCATAAATCTTCGATTTTCATTCAACATGATGTACAATGTCAATGTGTCAAGCTAATATTCCCCTTTTGTGGTATATTATTGCATAATGTCAACATCCTCAAAAAGCATATGAAAAGTGATAAATTCTAAGGAAAATAAAAGGAGGAATGAGAGGAAGAAGAGGAAGATAACCAACTTATGTTTTTAAGTTTGTTTGTCAATCATTATGTATCAAAATCTTAATGAATGCATGTGTATTTATTAAGAATATCGTAATACTAGTGTATTATGTATTAAAATAAGCTACGATTATTTTAAGGAGGTGTATAGGGTTTTTGGGGTGTGCAGACCAAAACTCAACGGGGTGTTCGATCAGTTAAATGATCAGCAAGGGGATTGGCTTGAGTCGCATATCTTGGAGGAGGAACTGAAATCAGTGATTTGGGGATTTGATGGTGATAAGGATCCGAGTCTTGATGGCTTTTCTATGGCTTTTTTTAAAGCCTGTTTTAAGGTAAGGATGACTTATTGCTTACCATTGATGTTCTTAGATTATTAAAGTACTGCTACTTTCATTTCCCTTATTCCTAAGAAAGAAGGGGCGGATCAGATTCATGATTTTAGACCCATTAGTCTTGGTGGTAGTGTCTACAAGATTATCTCCAAGATTCTGGTTGATTGGTTGAAAGTAGTATTGCATTTCATTATCTCTGGTTTCCAAGGTGCTTTCCTAGGAGGGATACAAATTTGGGGTGGTGTTTTGATTGCTAATGAAAGTATTGGTTCAATTCTAAAAGATGGATCTTCTGGGGTTGTGTGTGAACTTGACTTGTGAAAGGCTTATGATCGTGTGAATTGGGAGTTTCTTTAGTACATGCTGAGGAGGATGGGGCTTGACATCAAGTGGAGGAATTGGATGAAGAAATTATATGGGTCAGTTTCCTTCTTGTCATGGTTAATGGTGTGCCGTTTAATTACTTCAAAATTTCCACTCTGATGCAGTATGCATAAGAAAGCAATGCAATTAGAGATCCAAGGTAATTGTTCTCAACAAGAAGAATGCATAAACAGGATTTTCTACTCTCGAATGAAACACATTTCAAGATCAAGACAGAAATCAAGTAATAATGAGTTCAAACCCTAAAATATTGAACCTAATAAAAGTGGAAATCATATCAAATTTACTGCAAATACTAAGAACCTAATTTCAGACTACAGAAACCAGCACACCATTCAATGAATTTAAGACCAAATCAACAAAGCCAAGAAGCTGGTAACAATAGGTCAGATTTAGGGTCTCGTATAGGCTATTAGATTTTGTTTAGGGTTAAAACAGGGTACAGGTGTTGTCAGAACAGTGGTTAATTCAAGGACAATTGAATTGGTTCAATAAGGTACTGATAGAGGGATTATAATGATTTCAGATGGGACGTTAACAGAGGTTATTGGCAAAGAATGAAGGCTGGACAGAAGAGAAATACCTTGGTATCAAAGTGCTGTAAAATGGATACCTGTATGGGGTCGTGCACAGCAAACAATAGAGGAGCAAGATCAGTTCTGTAGAGATTTTCGGAACAGCAGTATTAAGGTGATGACTGTAGTGATGTCTGGTAGAAAGTGCTACTGTGATAAATATCAGTTCTGAAGTGGTTGATTGATCAGAAGCACTGTGAAAATTCTGGACAGCAAATACTTGTATACAATGACCAGTTTTGTGTTGTATCTGATGCAACAATACTGTGTTGATGATATGGAACCAAAATACAATATATGCAAAACTCTTGCAGCTGATTCCAAATATCAGAAAATATCTCAAATAATCACTTCTGAAATTTTACCCCGGTGGCAATTTCGTAATTTTTCAGAAAAGGAGAAAATTACCAAAATACCCTTCTGACGTGTTTCTAGCTATATAAACTAGAAAACCCCCAGTTATGTGAAGGTGCTTTAATGGAAAAATCAATGGAAAAACCTTAAAATTTAATAGAACTCTAGCAACAAATAAGCTTTGATTTATAGTGCTTACCTCTTAGTTAGTAGCTTCAAAAGCCTTCCAAATATTTTAAGATCCTTCCCAAATCAAAGCTCCAAGGCACTAAAAAAAATTTCAAAATAGGGGCTGTTTTACTTTGTACCACCTGGCCCTATCTTTACCTGCTCCTACTTACTAAGACTAGGTCTTAAGGACTGGTAAAAGGGACAAGGTGGGTCGCCCATGGCAGTAGGAGATCCTGGTAAGTGGTTTTCGATCAAAGAATAATGGGAGGTGGTGTTCGGAATCAATAAAGGTTATTTAAATTGCAGAAAAATCTGATGATAAAGAAGAGGGAAAGAAGGAGAAGGAGGAACTAAGAAGGGAAGAAAAAGAGAAGTAAAGGATATGAGAGAATAAGATGGAGGGAGGAGGAGAATAACGAAGGAGATTGAAGAAGAGGGAGGGATTTCTTACCCAGAGAAATCGTAGAGAGGAAGAAGGAGACCTGCCCACGCTTGGGTTTTCGAAACAAAACAATTTCTATTTCATAAATCTCTGCCCAAGTTGTTGCATGAGTAGGGTTTTAAACCCTTTTATAAAAATTTGAAGCAAACTATCTAAACTACTCCCCTATTGGTTCACACGACCACAACTAATTCCCCTTTCTTATTTGATTTAAAACAAAAACTTAGATGACCAAAGTAACCCCTAAACACTACTAATTAGTATTCCCTACTCTATGGCTGCAAAAGAGCCTTATTACATGCTTAAAATTTAAAATTTAAAGACCCTAAACACCTAATTCCCATGGACATCTTCCCTTGGCCTTCCTTCCTTGAGAATTCCTGGACTTAGGCTTCCAAATAGCGTAGGCTTTCTCCAAGTAATAGAGTGCTGCTACATCAGTTGAAGTGTAGGACAGCAAGTACTCTAATGGTACTTCTTCCAATCAGTAAAAAAATCAGCAACAGTGGGTAAAAGTGATGTAGCCACATGGATTTAATGGAGAAGGGGAATCTGATGTCACTTGGAAGTAATCTCCAACAGCAACACTTTCTAGTATTAATCAAGCAGCAACACAAGGCTTCAGGTCAGCCCTTTTCAGAGGATCAATGCAGCCTGAAATAATTATTCTGATGAGTAGGTGAACACACTTGATAGTTGTGGTCTTCCAAGTATCAAACAGACCACGAGTGGAGATAAAATGTTGAGGAGAATTCAGACACTGTAGTGTACCCCGGGCACAAAAATATCAAGCTTCAAATATCATTTCTCCTTGATGAATCAGGTAATTTCGATAATACTTTCTCAGTGTGCAATCAATGAATCAAAATCCCAGTAATAGCAAGCTCTGTTGATGAGATCTTTCTTTTGTAAAACTGAGTCCACAAGAGGCTTGGACTGAGGCTGCTGTAGGGTAAGATATATATTGGGGAAAAGTTTTCTTGAAGCTAATCAGAAAGGGGAAACAGCGGAGTAATAATGGAGGTTAAGGGTTTGCTGTTGAGGGTTTTAGTGAAGGAATTAAAAGGAGAAACCATAGGAAAGGGTTGCTGCAGGTATGGATTGTAGTGGATAGGGTTTTGAATGAGTGAAATCAAAAGAGAAGGGGTTTGTGGACTGGCTGATTGTGTGGGGGTGTATGATTTAGGGTTTTCAGGATGGGAAATTCAAAATAAAGTGAGAGAGAGTTAGGGTTTCAGGATGTGGCAGCAAGCAACACGAAGAAAGAAAAAGGAGAAGAAGAAGAAGAAGAAAGATGGAGAATAGAAGTACCTTGTGTGAGGTAATCACCTACCTTCACAGCCCAAGTAACAACCTACTAGGGTTTCAAGTTTGGCACCAAAACTTGAAGAAGAGACTCCCAATTGTGTGGAGAAAGAAATCAGCAAATTTTATTCATAAACTTCATAATAAAAAGAGGAGGGGCTTTCCTTATCTAGGCCACGATTGGGTTGATGTTCCCCCTCTTTACTATTCAAACTTAAAACAAAATAGCAACTTACTATTTTTAGAAACTTCTAACTCAACTAAATTAATAACAACTAAACTCTAAAACTTAAATAAATTGCAATTAAGGGTCTCCACTATAAAATATACTGTAGCAGCCCTCAAATTAATAAAAGACACAAAATTGAGAAGAAAAATTAAAGGCACATGCTGCCAAAGTGGGGTCCACATGACCCAATCATAAAATAACTCAAAAACTGAGCCCAAAGGCTCCCAAACACCTCTAACCGTGACATGTGGCCCTCTCAAGGCATACTATTCGATCCAAAGTGTCAAGGGACCCTTTCTCCTATGCTAGAAAACCTTGGGACTGCCATGTGGCATGATGTCCCCATCACATTCTTTCTCCTTTTCTCTTGTCATGGTTGAGGCTCTTGGTATGTTTCTTGATAAAGCTTATCAAGGGGGTCTCTTGGAGGGGTTTAAAGTGGGGTCGGATGGGTTAAGTGTGTCTCACCTCCAGTTTGCAGATGAAACCCTTGTTATGTGTAGAAGTTCCATCAACCAAATGAGACATCTTTGCTATGTAATTTGGTGCTTTGAGGCAGTTTGTGGGTTGAGAATGAATTCTCTAAGAGTTGGATTTATGGTGTGAACTAGGTGCCTAATTTGAGGAGCTTGGCTGGGGTGTTGGGCTGCCAGTTTGACTCTCTTCCCCTTGGTGTTGCTTTTAAACAGAAAGAGTCTTGGAATCTTGTTATCTCTAGAATTCAGAGAAGATTGGCTAGTTGGAAGGATATGTACCTATCTAAAGGCATGAAGATTATTGATGTAGCCCATGAGAAGCGATTGTTGTATGTGCCAGCTCACAAGAGAGTATGTTTCAAGAATGATGAAGATTCAGGTTCTTGGAAGACCTTAGGATTTTTTAGGAGTATTTTAATTATTTTAGAGTTATTTTTATTTAATGGTAGAGTGTTTTAGTTTGATTTTAGTGGGGAAAGGGTTTTTGTAATAAGGCATAAAGCCTTGGAGGGTTAATTGTTAATTTTAGAAGTCTATTATTATTATTATTATTATTATTATTTTGGAGAAATTGATGTAAGGAGTGTTGGCCGTATAGCCACTCTCTAAGGGAAATTTGGGTATTTGAGTCAAATTAGATTTAGGGGATGTTTTAAATAGTGCCAATCGGCTATGTGTAAGGCAGTTTTTGATTTGATGGAATTATAGATTCCCAAGTGGGGTAAGAACTTCTTCCTCAACCCCTCTCGTGAGGTGATTCATCTTCGTCTCTTCTTCTCTTTTCTTCTCTCCTTCTTCTTCATTAATCAATTAACTCTTTTATAATCCTTAATCTTAGCATCATCATCTTCTACTTCTTCATTTCTTGGTTCCTCTTTATTCTCCTAGCCTCTTCTTGTTGTTTTCTTTTCTTGATTTTCACTTGTTCTTGAAACCTTAATTCAAGATTTTGGTTTTCTCAAATGAGAAATTTATGCACAACAATCAACCTTGCACCTTCCTCATCCTACCACCCTTGAACCCTAATTTTTCTTTCCTCTAACCTTCTAATCCCTAAACCTAAGTCCCTTAGGCCTTGTCTGTTACAAGGTAAACCATGGGAAAAGGAGGGAAAAGTAAAACCACCAAAAAAAAAGGAGAGAAAGGGAAAGAAAAAAAAGGTCACTGTTCATTTCCTTCCCTTCCCTTCCCCTCTTTTTCCTACTGTTTTTGGCGGGAACAGGTGAGTGAGCAAATATATGAAGAAATGGGAAAACATGCGAAAAATTCAACACTCTAAGGTGGTTTTACCAAGTTTTCCCATATGGTATCCCCATGCATTAGACAGCACAAAGGTGGAAAAAAAGTACAGTTTCCCTCATTTTCCCATGCTTTAACTTGTAACAGACAGGGCCTTAAGCACTTGTCATCCTCAAACCCTAATTCCCCTTGATTTTTATCACGATTCAACTAAGAATCCATCCTTACATGATCGGCCACCCATATCTTCTTTTTTTCTTTCTCTTTTCAAGAAATATTCTAAACCCCTAAACAATCCATGCTGCCAGGCTTTCCCATTGATCCCTAAATTTTAGACCCCACAAAATTGAAAACCGAAAATTTTGGGTTCTTACAACAACCCCTTATCTCTCCTATTTTCCCATAGCTACACATTCTTTTCTCCCTTATTTTCTTTGTTCTCTTATTTTCTTAATTTAATCTTTCTTCTCTCATTTTATTTAATTCAAGAATTGATTTTTTATAATCTTTAATTGAAATCTTGATTTGGTTAATTTTCTCCTATTATTTAATTAAAGATTTCAGTTCTTGATTTCTTTAAAATTAATCTTGTTTAAACCATTATACTTATCTTGTTGGAGCCTAATTCTTGGGTATCCTACATCAAATTTGGTATCAGAGCCAGGTTGGAATATTTAGGAATTTCTAAAATCCTTATCATCTTAAATTTTATAAAATATCATCAAGATTTTGGATACCTTGAATTTTGAGGTTTTCCCAAAGGGCCCTAATTTTTGTGAGAGAACTTTCCATTCTTTTAAGGCAACCTTAAAATTCTTTTGGGATTTTCTAAAAGGGTTTTTTATAACCCGAAATTTTTCGAGTGAGCCCAAAATTTTCAAGCAAACCCTAAAATTTATTTTGAGCCAAATCATGATGTAGCATTATTTTGGGTATGATGTTTCTATAACTCTGGAAGAATTTGAGATATAGGTGAAATCTGTTTTTGAAGACATCGTAAGATCTCAGCTTAATCTCATGGACAAGAATCTCTACAGTGCACAGAAATATCAGTATCATGACACGTGGTCGCACAATTATCTTCAACATAAAAAAGAAATTCTTCACTTCAAGCTTCAAGAAATTGAGAGGTAGAAAAGGATTCAACCACTTCTAGATTTACATGAGTCATGAGCAGCTAAAGGCTATCCAAGAGAAATACAAGGCTAGAAAGGAATAGATCATTTATTCTCTTCTTTTCTTGATTTAATCTTTCTTCTCTCTTCTTTAATTCAAGAATTGATTTCCTATTATCTTTAACTGAAATCTTGATTTGGTTAATTTTCTTTATTTTTTAATTAAAGATTTCAGTTCTTGATTTCTTTAAAATTAATTCTTGTTTCTCTCATCATACTTCCCTTGTAGGAGCCTAATTCTTCGGTATTCTACATCAATTACCCTTATTAAGTTAGTGCTTGTTAACCTGCCTACTTATTATTTCTCACTTTTTGTTATCCCTTCTTCTGTTGCAAGCTTGATTGAAAGGATGCAAAGAGACTCCTATGGGGGAGATGGAAAGAGCCTTCAGGCCTTCATCTTGTTGCATGGAATGATGTTTGCAAATCAAAGAGGAATGGGGCATTAAGTATCACATGGATTCGTGAGTTTAATAGAGCTCTTCTTTTGAAATGGCTATGAAGAATTGGGCTTGAAGAAGATAGTCTTTGGCGAAGAGTGACAGCGAGCAAGTATGGGATGGACAACAAATGGGACACTAAGAAGGTTATGGGGCTCCATGGGGTTAGTCTTTGAAATTAATTATGACTAATTTAGAGTCCCTTTGGCTTCTGTGCACACAAAATCCGTGCACAATGCATGTGCAGGGACTTGGGAGTGCTTGCATCAGCACCGAAAAGTGCAAGTCCCTGCACACGCACTGTGCACTGATTCTGTGCACACAAAAGCCAAGCCCGATTTAAAAAGGTTTGTTGATAGTTTTTCTTCCTTTTCAAACCTACATCTCCCGTACGCATCAATTGCACAAATGTAAGGCATTAGAACACACAATAACATGTATCTGGACAATGGTAACCATGCTGGACTTCAAAAGCCATGGAAGCATCACTCTGTGCTCGGACATCTGATTGGTGCTACTGCTTGTCCACCACCTCACTTAACCTGTGATCCATTAAAACACAGTATCCAGAAAACCCTGCAACATCACTATTACTACAATCACCAACTCCACTTATCCATCTTCCAAATGTTTGAAAACCCCAACTTCCAGAAGGTTTAGAAGTGCTGAAGAAAAAAATATTCTTCATTTCACCTTGTAATGGCGCTGCTGGTTGGGCTGCTGAGAACAATCTCCAAGTTGGATGGAGGATTCACCATCCTCGAACGAGACAGTGCTGTCTAGCTTTTAGAGTAATATAGCATAGCCTGCAACTGGTAATTAAAAAAATCACCTGGCACAAGAACAGGAGAGATAACCGGACTTTCTAAGCAGAGGTAAGAGATAAATGATAAAGGAAACTATTCAACAGTGTCAGAATTCAATGGTAATGGCTATAAAAAAAAGATACATATCCGACTTACGATCACCTTCCCATTGTGCTGAAGACAAGGGAAGATAGCAGTGGCCCTTCCCCCTTTCGTTTTGAAATGATGTGGCTTGAGGTGGAAGGCTTCACAGAAAAAGTTGCTAGTTGGTGGGACTCTTCAATTTCAGGGAACAGCTAATTTTGCTTTGGCTCAGAAATTGAAGGTCCAGACACTAGACTAGAGATAGAGAAATATAATAAAAATGAGTTGGGAAAGGTAGAGAAAAGAAGGAAGATTTGCTTGCAGAAGATGGAAGAGATTGGCAAAAGAGAGCAAACTAGTGTACTATCTAAGCAAGACAAAGCCAAAAGAGAGGTGGAGAAGTCCGAGTATCTACAATGAGCAAGGATGGAGGAGATAAGCAGGAGGCAAAAATCCAGGTTGCAATGGTTGAGGGCTTGACATAACAATATGAAATTTTTCCAAAAGATAGTTAGCATGAGATCTTGGGTCAACCACATAAGATCTTGGGTCAACCACATAGAGAGATTAAAACTGGGGAATGAGGTCATTTTTAATAAGAAACAGATCACAGAGTGCATCATAGGGTCTTATACAGCTTTGTACTAGGAGCAATTTCCCAAACGCCCACAGTTGGATGGGATTGACTTCCAGTCCATTCCAACTGAAATGTCAAATTGGTTAGAAAGGTCTTTCGATGATCAAGAAGTATTGGCTGCACGAAAGAGCCTCAAAGATGAGAAGGCACCGGGTTCGGATGGTTTTCCCATATAAGGTTCTGGGGTTGATGGGGAAAGACCTTTTTTTTTTTACAAAGTAAAGAAATGTATTAAGAGATGAGAAGCCACAAGCACGGGAAGTACTCCCAAAGAGCAAAAAACACCAAAAGATAAAAAAGGAAAGAAAGAAAGTGCAGATAAATAAAGGCAGACAGCCTCTTGATGCGGACGACAAGAAAATACTCTTGTATGTGCCGCCACACAAGACAGCAAGGTTCAAGTTTTGGAGCATTATGGCCCATTTTGATTTGTTTGAGGGGTGAATACTTTTTGTAATAAGGCATTTTGTGCCAAGGGTAGATTAGGATTTCTATTTGCAAGGGTTTAGATGTAGGATATCCAAGAGATGGATTCATACTAGATTAAAGATGATGATAGAATGCCCAAAATTATCTCAATGCTATATAAACATTGAATCTTGAAATTCAAGAATGCTGAAATTTAATTCAATCAATTCAAGAATTCAAATTTTTAATAAAATAATGCAAGAATCCAATTCTTTAAGTCAAGAAATGTTAGAATATGATTTAGAATAAAAAAGAATTACGAAAAATTAAGAAAAGATTAGGGAATATCAACTTG
>JAOXJP010281453.1:0-19460 GCA_025762735.1 Platanus orientalis | reverse complement strand
TGCTACAAATGCTC
The DNA here is from genome assembly GCA_025762735.1 of Platanus orientalis. Classification (NCBI taxonomy): domain Eukaryota; kingdom Viridiplantae; phylum Streptophyta; class Magnoliopsida; order Proteales; family Platanaceae; genus Platanus; species Platanus orientalis. Next base: position 19,446 of record JAOXJP010281453.1, on the reverse strand, counting down.
CAGGAAATGTTTTAAGAGGTACAAGTTGTCACACACTTATTATTTAAAAGCACTATCTCTAAGCCTCTTTTAGTTGAAGTTGAAGATTCAAACTTAGATGATAGTCTGCCAATTACAAGGTCACAAAATGCAAAAAAGGTTGGGTACCTGCCGTTTCTTTTATATTTTGTCAAGAAGATTGGTTGAGTTTGTTCCTTAAACTTGTAGTTGTTTCTCCTTCTTAATAAACTAGTAAGGTTCCTACCAAGTCATTGCTCCTACAATAATTTTTTACTTCAAACGATGAATATAAAAAATAGAACTAAAAATGAATAAAATAAAATAAAATAAAATAAATGAAAGAGAAACCCCAATGTCTTAAAAAATGTTGCAATACCATTGTAGAAACCCAAAATGCACCGATAGAAATTGTTGGGAGTATTTGCCAAGTGTAGAGTCTGTGAATGAAGTCTAATATGCTACGTTCGCATGATAGAATCGGTTTCTACGAATAAGAGAAAGGCACATATTCGTCACCATATTAAAGTGCGCGAATATATTGTTCCCATTTGTGCACTGCAGAAACCAGACTTCCCGAAATGATTCAAACTTCTTCAATGGTGAATGTTTTGGGTAGCCACAATTTTCATGGGTTCCTTAAACACCCAAGAGACTAAGGGAGGTGAAATTTTATATGGAACACGCATTAACATGTCCAAGATAAGGATGAAAGACTCCCACTTTAATATGGAAGCCATGAACAAGATAAGAGTTATTCTTCAACAATAACTCTTCCCCAACTCATTTCTACTTCTATAAATACTTTCAAAGATGATGAATTTATAATTCTTTGTACCCCAAAATCTCATAGTATACTTACAAGCTTGTGCTCTCTAAATTCGGGCAAGACTTGCATCTTCTCCATCTTCTTCAAGTTATGTAGACTAGCAAGTTTCTCTCTTTTAAAGAGAATAATAAGTTTATATACCTTTGTTCATCTCTCCAAGGAAGACAATACAAAAACTTAATGTTGAGGAAGACCATGGCTAGGTAAGATCTAGTGTTTACTTTGTATTGAAAAGCCAAGTTTGTAAATTATATCTATATTTAATAAGATCAAAGTGCTCATATCTTTTCTTATCCTCTTCTCTATATTTCATGTAACTTTCTTATTTTACAAGTTGAGTAACTTGAGGTTAATCAAAGTTTGTTGTGCTAAACAACAATAAATAATAAGCCTTTTTTGAGATTTAAAGTATCAGTCCTCACCATATAAATTAATAAACCAGCCTCCAAAACGGATGGGTAATTTGTTTATGTTGAGTTTCAAGCCATATCAACGGCTCGAAATTTGGTGTTACAAATTTCTGGCACACTCAGTGGGACTATACTTTCCTCTCATCTCTCTTCAAGTTCCGTTGTATTAATGGGTGCTCTTCCTTTTTATAGGTATCCAATGAAGTGGCAACTGCGGAGCCCTCTCTTGGCACACTGCGAGGCCGTTTGGCTACATCAACAACATGGGTTAAGGCTTTGGTCTTCCAACCATCTATTTGCGTGGTTAAGGCTCCGGTCTCCCAATCAACACCCATGATTAAGGCTTCGCTCACCCAACAAAAGATTAAGGCTACTGTCTCCCTAACACCAGTAGGGGTTGAGGCTTTGGTCTCAACTGATGTGGCTATGGTGATGTCGATATTCGTTAAAGACAGTGCACATGCAACCCCCAACAAACCCGGTTTGGTTCCTACCAAACCAAGGGGTTATACTCCCCAAATAACTCTAAGCAACTTAAAGAAATAGTGGGTACCTAAATCTGGGCCAAATTCCCAGGAAAAGGCCATTAGAACTCAAGAAAAATCACAAGTTTATGATTCGGGTAAAGCACTAGATTCGTATTCACTATCGCTTTATTGCACGAATATAGATGCTATGTCTCATTCGTCACCGGAGAAACTTATGAATAGAAAGATAAAGCTTAACTTGCAATGAAAGATATATTCCAGTGGATGCTTGTACTAGCGCAACAAGGAAGAATTTTGGGTGCCTAAGTCTAGGCCAAATCCTAGAGAAAAGGCTATTGAAACCCAAGAAAAATTAAAAGTTTATGATTCGGGCAAAGTGTTAGATCCACATTCGCCAAATGTGAACATCGCAAATATAGATCAAGCTTCACTTGTAAATAAAGGAAAATTTTCCCATTTCCGTCGGAAAGCGGATTTGCTTAGGCGCCCACACTCGCGCAACAAGGACTATACGAATCACAAATATATGCATGATGAGCATAGGAATAAAAGTCATTCATGAACGAGGATTCTTATTCGCCATCAGAAGATCAAGATTTGACTACAGTGCATGTTACACTCATAGGATTCCCACAATGCTGGGGGGGACAGACAAACAGGAAGGACATAAGAAATAAAAAACCTGGATCCAAAAAGAATCCACATAATAAAAAGAAAAAAGGATAAAACAAGAACAATTGTGGAAACTATACTCCAAAAAGAATGAGGATATTATCCCTTAAACAAAAATGAAAGAGAAATATCGTTCAGAGGCAAAGGACCAAAGTCTGTAAACTCCTTCACGAGCAACAACAGGTGGGTAACATATCGATTAATGCACTTCCACCATGTGCACATCCGCGAAGGACTGTCCCATCTTTGCCTTCTTACACTAAAGGAAGTACAGGTTATACGCCCTATGTTGGCAAAGACAAAGTGTTTGGACCTAAGCAAGACCTCAAGCAATAGTAATGGTCACGGGAGCGATGAAAGAAGTCCCCACCAATACCCCCAAGCCCTTCTAGATCTTGGCCATGAGTTGCAAGCATGATGACCAGAAGTCAGTTAGCAGTAAGTGCTAGAACACTAAGAACACCATCAAGAGAGCTACCAGTTATTGGAAGAGCCCTAGGAGCCTCTCCTATTATGTTTTATGTCCGCCCTCGTTCTACACCTAGGATTGCCGTTATAGTTCATGTTACTTCTACTTCACAAGGTCTTAAAACAACAACAATAGGATTGGGAGGAACTCAAGACCCACCAATTCCTCCTAGCAAATGTAAAAAATGTAGACCTTAGAGAATATCATTCTGACTCTGAGGGAGAACATACTACGACCACAGATTGACAGGCCAAAGTAAAAAGCTGAGACCAATGTTTAGCTGCTCAAGACCTCACAATAGCCGAATTGAAATCTATGGTTGAAAAATTTACACTGAAGAGACGGAGTATAGCCCCACCAAATGACAATCCTTCTGTAGTAGAATCCACCAGGATTGCTAAACCAAACACAGGGGGTATCCACAGTACACGCCAGAGTATGCCTTCACTACTATGCTAGGAGCAATTATGGTTGTAAATGTTATATCAAATGCTCCTATTTCGTAAAGGCAATCCCCACAAGCTTTTCAACAAGGTCCACATCTGTAAGGATGTCATAAACTAATATATCAGCAACAAGAGTCACCACCATATGGGCCCACTCTATAATGGGTATTCGGTTATAATACCTATGCACAGACTCCTTTCATGCCACAAGGACCATATGTATAATCAGCTGTGCCTATGATGGATCCCAATTACATGCGAACAATGATGACCAAAATGCTTAAAGAATATAAGGAATAAGAAATTGTGAACATGTATACAACTAGGAAGCTATACCCACCACATGTGGATGCGGTGCCTTTCCCGCCTAAATTCGTGCAGCCTCATTTTAACATGTTTAACAAAACTTCTTGTCTTGAACGACATATTACTTATTTTGAGTCTCAATGTGGTTCTATCATCCAACATGGTGACTTACTGTTGAAGTTGTTTCGTTCAATCTCTAGATGGGGTGGTGTTCACATGGTACTAGAATATAAAGCCTTACTCCATCTCAAATTGGGATTCAATGAAGCGAGCGTTTGTCTAGTAATTCCATATCACATATAGGCCTATAAAGTTATACGAATTGCTCAGCAAGAAACAACAGGACAATGAATCTGTGGTTGATTTTATCAACAAGTGGAAGAACATGTCATATTCATGAGAAAACGCACCCCCTCTCAAATTGCTCCTTATGATGTGCCTACAACATATATCGTTTAAACTCTCTCTCTATCTCACTACAGAAGTACACTGGATTCGACGATCTAATATCCAAAGCATCCACTTTAGAAAAGATATTGTTGGATCATGAGCAAGAAAGGAAGGGTAAGGCAATGGTTAACAAGATAGAGTCTGCTATGGTAGGAACCAAGAAGCTGCTTACCAAGCTATAAGTTAAACACACAGTAGATACAACTAAGTCGTCTATAATAGGGCAAGAAGCATCTGCCAAGAGGCTAAGTATGAGAAAAAGACAGGAACATTCTTATATATTCCACCTAGATGATCTAGAGAGTCTTTTCAAATAAATGATTGAATCACAAGATATAATACTCCATGAGTCGAAAAGGTTGATGGAAGTTGATAAAGTAAATGATCCAAAGTACTGTAAATACCATCGTATCATGGGCCATATCCTACAAGACTGCCTTATCTTTAAAGATAAACTTCAAGAGCTGATTGATAAGAAAATCGTGGAATTGGATTTAGACATGTGATTTGTGACCATAAATTTTTTCTTTGTTGACAAGGACAATCAGACTCATACCACTATCATCCCTCAGGATAATTCTGATGATGAGGGGGACGATTGGGCCATCTTTGAAAGTAAAGCCACATGCAAGAGGAGACTCTAGTCCGCTAAAGCAAGATCGAGTTAGACACATGGACCTACTAAATGTGCATTGAAAAGACCACTATGCATGAAGGGAGTTGCTAAAAAGAAAATAAAAAATCCTAAGACCAAGGCCCCCAAACCAATACAACATACAGATGACCTATTGGAACAACCTCTATGTTTTGTAGTGACCTTAGAAGAGTACATACTAGAAGATTTTCAAGTGCCTCCAGTTATCACTTGCAACATGGCTTTCATTATACATGACAGAGATCCTTGGCTGTCGTGGGTCGCACAACCAACAATTGTAGCTCGTGAGTCAACTGTATTAATTGACTTGTTTAGAAATGTGTTGATATACAAGGACCATTCAAAGGAGAGAATCTTACCAATTTCTTGGTTGGGTTTTAGCAATGATAGTTTCTCTTTTATGTTGGAAGAATTTAGACGTGACGCATCATTTCAAAAAGCAAGGATAACACGTCTCCCCATGGTACCATGAAAACGTAGGTACTTTCATAGATTGTTGGATAAGTTTTGATGACGGAATTTCCCTTATCACAATGTGGTATATTGCAAACCTTTTCCTCCTAGTTATGAAGTTCCCATGTTTGCTATCTTCTCTAATGCAAACTACCAATGCTCGTGTTGCCATTTGTTTAAGTTCATGATATCTTGTAGAGAGGCGATGCATAACAATAACTTCCTACTGCAGCTATTCCCACTTCCTTTAGATGGTCCACCTTTAGATTGGTATATGGACTTTGTTAGGTTTATGTATTGTCAATGTCCATGCACAAAACAAAGTGTGCACATGTGTATAGGACTTTATGATGTAAACTGTATACTTATGTAAGTCCAATTGTTAGAGTTTGGGAAAGCAATAAGGACTCGAATCCAGAATGACCATGCCAAAGAGACTTACGCATCATTGAAGGATACCAAGTCTCAAGTGCAAGCTACCTCAAGGAAGCTGGCACATCATTTCCAAGCATAGAAAGGTAAATCAGGTATATGAGACCTAATGGTTGATGTATGTGTGTGTGCTCATGATACCCCGAGACCATGATTAATCCTAGGAATCACTTAGAAGACTAAATTAAGGTCTAATTGAAAAACACAAAGATCCCAATGCTCAAAATAATAAAAAAGGCTCATTGGGATAGAAGTGCTTATGCTAACTAGTGTTGTATGGATCAGTATAGTTTGAGGCAACTTCCAAGGAACACCTACAATAACTCAGTAGGAATTAGACTACAATCCATACGTGGATAGAAATATCTTAAAGTCTGCTTTCTAAAAAAAAATGGCGAAGGATTTTGAGTTTTATAGAGAAAGTTATAGCCTTTTCCCAAGATGTCTTTGTGTTCAATCTGGGGAGTCTGAGCGCTTACAAATTAGTTCAAGTGCTCGCACCTGGGTACCCCGAGCGCTTGCGAGTTGAGGGGAACGCTTAGGGCCACCCAAAAATCCATAACAGTCATATTTTTAGCCATTATTTCGACCATTTAAAGGCTTGGGAAGCCTTGACTCGCTTGTATAAACATGAGTCTTGTCTCAAACAGAGTAAGGACTCTCCCACAACTTCTTTATATCATTCTTGATCATTCTATTCATGAAAATCATTTGAAAACCCTCTTTACATGCGGTGTTCTTGAGCTAAATAAGTAAATCATCAAATAGGAGTATAAGCAAGTCTTGAGAGCAACAGATGAGCATATTCAACATCTAAGACTAGAAGAAAAGCTCTTGATATTATCAAGGAGCTTGTGAGAGCTTGAGCCCAACTTGGGAAACTAATTAAAAAAAGCTCTCTTTAATCAGTGTGAATACCATAGTCACATTGGCCTTTAAGAGGATAAGCATCATTATCATTCTTTCTATTTCCATCACTTAAGGATGTCCGTTGGAGACACCGAAAGTAGAAGCTTCCATCGAAGACACCAGAAGCGAGATTAGGAGTCCACTAGAGACACCAGACTCGTGTGCATTTGTCAGAGACACCAAGTGCGAAGTCACCTCTACTAGAGACACTAGAGGTAAGGTATTATTGATGTAATGCCCCCCTTTGTATTAAAAGGATAAAATTATAATTTTATCCCTATAAAGGTAAAATTATCATTTCACATGTTTAAACAGACTATAGAGTGGTTTAGGAACCCATTGGATGAAGTTATCCTAATTTCACATTTGGGGTAACTTTGCGGGTCCACTCACCAATTTTAAGAGAATTGAAGGCCATGCCATTCCTTTCTAGAAATATCTAGGAGTCTACTTTCTAACAAAATATACGGTGTGTAATTACGAGTTCCCTAATAGAAGTTACGCCAATTATCCCACAAGGTGTTGTATTTGGAGTAACTTCCTGGGCCCACTGACACCAATCCCGAGTAAACTATAACATTATCTATACCTTGTTGGAAATTTATTTGAGTCTAGTTTTCAACCCAACAAACAGAGATTGTTTTTGAGATGTATAGAGAAAGTTATAAGCATTTTAGTACAAAAGGGGTTAAACCATAAAAAAGGGCATCTTGATCAATCTGACCCATGCCGGATGGATCCGCACTTAGCAGATCGATCCGACTACTATCTAGATTGATCCAGGACCTTCGAGATTTATGAAAATTTTCCTAAAACAGTGCCGGATTGATTCAGTATCCCTTTGGATTGATCTGATACCCCTTTTGATCAATCTGACACCCTCCAGATCGATCCGAATTGACACAGATTCTATTCTTTTAGTCTATTCATTTTTTTTAATTTTTGGGGAGTGTGGGACCTCCAAATCGACTTAAAACCCTAAAAATATGTAATGAAAACCCTTATAAAGCATCATTTAGGTCTTTAGACCCATTTAGAATAAAAGGGGTAAGGATTAGAAAGTTTTGGAGAAGAAGGTTGGAGTTCTTCACCAATTGGGTAAGTTTCACTTTCAACCATTGAAATCCTTTTAGATTAGATTGTTTTCTACAAGAATTTCTTAGTTTCATTCATTTGATGATAGATCTACACTGATTTTCTATAAAATATGTGATTTTGGGTGATTGAAGGGAAGGAACTTGAGGAAGAAGAAATAATTTGAAAGGATTGTAAGTACTCTTGCAAAATAATGTCATTTTCTTTATTATTTCTTGTAGATGCTTATGATTTAAGGATGAAACCCACAGTTGAAATACTTTTAACTTAAAAACCATGAGATCCTTGCTCTACCTTGATGAATACCATGTCTATGATTAAAGTTTATGTGGATTGGATGATATTTTCATCACTTATGTCAAATACCCTTGTTGAATCCCTATTTTTTGCTAAAATCTCATGTGAATCACTATGAATATTGAATCTAAGCATGTTTTGATCTTATGCTATTCTTTAGTGATGGATCCATGAAGTTTTCCTTTGAAACCCATATGTTAAACATGTATTTGACATAGATCTAAGATCGAAATGATAAAAAATCTCTATGAAATTGATTGTTATGAAACAAATATGATTAGTTAAGCTGAATTTCATTGATCTACCATAAGGAATATGCGTTTTTTTGGACTAATATGAAATTGAACATGAGAGAGTGCCTTTGACTGAAATAAAATATGATTAAAACCTTGATTTCCTACACATGGACTATGAAATGTGAACCAAATATTGGTACGATTAAACCCTTTGAATAAGCTAAGATCTCATTATATGAAAGATCATAAAAATCATGAATGATTGAAATATATTTGAATTAATGATCACATGTGACCTATTTGAATGAATTATGAAAGTATTATGATTGGAACTCATCGAACATTTAATCCTTCTTTCAGGTGTCATGAGAACACTTATTAGCTATTGATATCCTTTTGATATGCCTATATTGTTATTAAAGTTTGAAATGTCATCAAACCATTGAACTACCGAACCCTTCTTAGGCTTTATTGAACTAGTGAACCCTCTTTGAGCTTTATTAAACTATTGAATTATTGACCTATTGAACCTGTAAACAGAATTCAATAACCTTAACTTCGGGTCTAAAATGAGGAAGTGACTTAACCATGGTTTTAAAACTTGGCTGATTCTGAGTCGGATCGGCCGATCTAACTCAAAATCGGCTAGGACCGATCCAATTTTAAGGGCTAAATTGGGGTTTGTTTTGACTCGGCCAATCCAACTCGGGAATCGGCCGATTTGGCTGTGGATCAGATTGGATTGGCCAATCTAACTCGGGAATTGGCTTGGAATTTATAATTTGTTTTGATTTTTTTTTCAAAATTTGAATTTAAAATGATTTTAAAGGTTTTTTTTGTACCAGATCGGCCGAGCCAACTCAGAATTGGCCTGGATTGGTCGATCTTACTCAAGAATCGGTCAGGACCAATTCTGACTCTAATTTTGAGTTTATAAACCATGGACTTAACCTTAGGTCTAAACAAGGAAAGGACTTAACCGTGGGTCTAAACAAGGGAGGAACCTAGCTCTAGGTAGAAATAGAACAAAATTATATACTTTGATGACTTAACCTTGGGTCTAAACAAGGAAGAAACTTAACCTTGTGTCTAAACAAGGAAGGGACCTAACCCTAGGCCGAACAGGGGATAACTCAATTGAAACATTGAAACATTGAACCATTGAACCATTGAAACATTGAACCATTGAATCATTAAATCATTGAACCATTGAACCATTGAATCATTAAATCATTGAACCTTTAAATATCAGTTTTAGGACTTCCTATTAGGTCTCTATAATGGAAGGTAGTGATCGAATCTTTGAAAGCTATTGACAAGTGATATGAACTATCAAATCTTTGAAATTGATTGACAAAGAACATGAACTAATGAATAAGATATTTGATTAAGTCATATAAATAAACCATGTGATATGATTTATTTTGAACCTAATGATAAGTGAGTTAACTATAGAAAGAAGTATAAAAATGAACATGAAAAGTGTCATTGACTAACTCTGAAAATGAATGATGTTATACTTATCATTACTTATAGCATGTACTTCTTTATTGTCCATAGCATTGATTATGTTTATGTTACTTATTCAAATGTACCCATGGACTCATATGTTATTACTTCCTGCTGTTGAGCTTATTTTGTTACCTATGTTTATGTTACTTAAGAGAAGCCTATATGCAAGCCTTGTCTTTATCTTTTGGACTTGGTTTGCATTTGTACTTGTTGAGCCTATTAAGCTCACCCCAATTGACACAAGTTTGAATGAATTAGTGGAGTGATCAAGTCATAAGTTGGGTGATGATGGATCTGATTAGAGAGATGTTTCTTTATTACATTTTCTATTTAAGACTTTACTTGGGAAATGCAATAATTTCAGATTTATTAATTTAATGTAATAGGATTTGAGACCATTATTGTAGACTTGTGGATATCATGTGATTGTGAGCACCCGTTTATCATGCTCATAATCACCTTACATTGAGTAGTTGGCTAGAGTTACAATTCCACTACACTCTATTACTTTGAATGAAATGTTTATGGATATAGAATTGGAGTGATTAATGCTTCTACTAAAGGTAAAGGTTTTTGAATTATGCGTTATGGATTGGATGATGGGCTATGTATTGGTAAGATATGAGCTAGTGTTAATGGTTTACACTTCCGCATGTTATTGATCAAATTGTAATATAAGACTGTGATAAAAATACATGGATGTTTATGGTATTATAGTAAGATCGAAGTAACGACCTGAGCTACCTATAAGGGGGTGACTCAGGGGCGTTACAGTTGATGTACCTTATAATAGTTAATAAAATCAACACACCCCCAAAATGGGTATTGGACAGTGGATGTAGGCAGGTGTGCCAAACCACTATACATCTTGTATCTTTGTGGTTGCATGTGTTTTGTATGTTTGTTCTTTAATCTCCATATCATAAACAAGCACAAAGTACCTAAGCCTTAGTGAATTTGCAAATTAGTTAATATATCATTTTAAGTATAGTTAAACATCTTGCAAAATATATTGAACTTGTAAATTAGACTAATTAAGCACAGTTGTATACTTGGTTTTCAATTCATAGAGAATTGATCACCTAAGTGTTTATGTTTATGCTAAATTGCCCGACACACTAAATTTTCATAAACACGCACAAGAATATATGCTTTAGTGAATTTGCAAATTGGTTAATCTATCATTTAAGTTTATTTGAACATTTTGTAAAGTATATTGAATTTGCAATTCATTATTTATAGATCACTTTAGGACTTCACTTAAAGTACTACACTTAAGTGATCATATTGTGGGATAGTTGGAAGTGACACTAACTAAGGATAATATAAAAGGATTAATCAAGCAAACTTAGAAAACTTATTAGCCCTGCTCCTACTTTGCTATAGGTAACACTATAGTGCATGACGAAGCCTCGTGGTCTATGATAAGTTCATAGGAAAGTGATTTACTAATTAATTCCTTTCATTTTTAATTAAATTAAAGTAAATCAGTAGAGGATAAAGAAATTAATTAAAAAGGAATCGAAAAATTGTAGATATCCTTTTCACCACCCGCTCTAGGAATTTCAGACTTAGCCCCACAAAGCACACCATCCTGGGGATATTTTATTAAAATGTTCATTCATGAGTTTATGAGGCTTGGCATGAAAGCATATGATCCTTAGAACACAGATCTTTTGAGACAATTGTGCAAGCAATAGACATACAAAGGGTTTGAGGGTTCTCCATACTAGACTGTCACTCAAGTACTCGATTTAAGGCGCTTTGGCGAATCAAGACAGCCTATTAGGAATGAGGTCTACCTTACTCATTTCCTAGATGGATATCAGCTCCCTCCACTCACACTATATATAGGGGTAGAAGATCCACATTACCATACTAAACGTTTCCTATAGGAAATTAGATTGCCAAGGACTACACATGATTTATTGGTGCAATATTTTCTCATTTCCTTGGATTCACATGCTTTTCATTGGTACCTAACTCTACCATCATGTCATATCTCTTCTTAACCAATGCTTGTTGATAGCTTCTATCGCTGTAGAAGAGTATACAGGCATGATCAACAAGATATCCATAGTGTGATACAATTCTTATCATAAGATCAGTGGGACGTTGATATGGATGCCAATGAGTCCTTGACCTCAACTAATAAGGATGAAGATTTCCTAAACCTATGGCGGACCTTTAGTCATGATCTATCCTTACAAGGCATGCTGCCCTTGGTTACTGACTTTGAAGAATTTAATAGTGATAGCGATAGCTTCGTAACTACATCCGAAGGCTTTTTTGAAGACATGTCTGCACATCAACAAATAGAGATCTGTAACATCACTAAACTCAAGACCACTACTCTGGTTGAGGGATGTCAGCCACACACTCAGTATATTAATCAAGTCAAGTTACGATCAGGAAAGTAGGTACCGCCTCAAGGCCCTACTGCTAACCACCAGGCTAATGCAATGAAAAAGGCCACTATAGAGATTGAACATAATAAGACCATCAAGAAGACAGATAATCCTATCCCCTATGATGTAATGACACATTTGATGAAGATCCCATCATTGCTCACAATCTATGATGCTCTTCATATGTCACCAGAGCTCAGGGCTTCTATGGTATATGTGCTTACTCATCCCAATGAGTTCACCAAGAACGATGAAATTACAAGAGCTTCTTGGCAAATGGCCAGTCAAGAAGGCCTTTGTATGCCTATGGTCACATTCGAGGACACCGACCAATATTCGGATGATCCCCACCATAATAGACTGTTGTTCATTACATGTAGTATTGATTATCAACCTATTTCAAGGGTAATGATCGATCGTGGTTCAGCGGTTAATATCCTGTCAGCCAAGACTTTAGCTTATTTGGGGATCGATTCATCACAACTCAGGCCCAGTTGCCTCGTTATCCAAGGTTTTAATCAAAATGAACAACATCCCCTCAGCTCCATCAGGTTGAAGACTAAGTTTGGACATATAGAAGATTGGACACCCTTCTTTATCATTAAGGCAAACATTGCTTACATCGCCCTGATAGGGCGACCATGGATGCATAAATATCAAGTCATCCCCTCTACCTTTCATCAATGCATCAAGTATCCATGGCAAGATACTCAGGGCATTATAGTGGCTGAGGATAATCCATTCTAAATGATGGACACATATTTTTTTAATGTTCGATACTACCAGAAAACTGAATCACAGATGCTGCCATAAGACATCTCATCTAGTGATGGCAACAATACGAGACCTCGGAAGTTGAAAGTAAGATATGTTGTCAAAGCTATTAAGAATAAACCTAAACTATTGCCTGATATAATAGCATTGGATTTTGTTCTTCCCTTGGCGCAATTATTTGGATCACAGATCGACCCTTACTGATCTTCCACCATCTTTCTACCCAAAGTACCTATCCAACTAAATGATGATTCATGCATTATAATAGAGAGAGAGCTAAAGGACTTAGATAATTTATTATTAAACATGAAGCTAGCTCTAAAGTTGCTCAAAAGTTGTGCTTTTGACCAACAAGGGGAATGGAAAAAATCGTACAAAGGCAAAAAAGTTCTGACCTAAGACTTCAAGCATCTAGTCATGCAATCAAAGAACAAAGATGACATAAGAGGCTTACGCCGACAACCTACCAAGCCAAAGGTCTCCTCACATATGATTACAACTTATGGGATTAAATGCCTAGAGGATGCCCCATTTGAGTGCCTGTTTGTAGAAGCACAAATGTAGTCTTTTGAAGATTTTGTTATGGGACAAGTCATGATTGCACCTTTAGAACTCAAAGATGGGGGCCAAGCAACAATTGATGACTTGATTGAAATAAATCTGGGGACTAAAAGGGATCCTCAACCCACTTTTATTAGTGTTTGTCTATCCTCAGAAGAACAAGCACATTTCTTTGAATTTCTCAAAGAAAACCAAGATGTGTTCACTTAGAACTACTTCGAGATGCTTGAATTAGACCCTCATGTGGTTGTTCATTGCCAAGCCATCGATCCTTCTCAGTGGGCTATTAAGCAACATCTAAGGAATTCTAGACACAACATCGCTAATCAAATAGAAGCAGAAGTGGACAAGCTTTGCAAAGCCAAGTTTATACGAGAAGTCAGATACTTGAAATGGCTCACTAATATTGTGCCTGTGCAAAAGAATAATGGCCAAATCAGGGTATGCATTAATTATAGGGATCTCCCTTTCCAAAAGACAACTTCCCATTGCCTCTCATTGAATTACTAGTGGATGCCACTATAGGATATGAAGCCCTTTATTTTATGGATGGGTATTCAAGCTACCATTAGATCTAGATGGCCCCAAAGGATGAGGAAGCAACAGCATTCCATACACTAATTGGAATATTTTGCTATTGAGTCATGCCTTTTGGATTGAAGAATGTTAGCGCCACTTACCAGATGGCAATGACTTATATATTCAAGGCCCTCTTGCATGATGTGATTGAATGCTATGTCAATGACTTAGTCATCAAAACTAAACTCAGACAAGATCACATTGTTGACTTAGACTGAGTTTTCTAAAGGCTTCGTCACTACAACCTGAAGATGAATCCCCTCAAATGTGCTTTTGGTGTTTCTTTAGGATGTTTCTTTGGGTTTGTAATTAGACACAAGGTCATCGAGATAGATGCCAAGAAGATTACTGCTATAATAGACATGCCAATCCCGTAGAACATCACTAAGCTTAAAAGACTTTAGGGTAGGCTAGTATACATCTGACGATTCATCTCCAATCTCTTCGGATGTTGTCAACCATTCTCTAGATTAATGAAGAAGGGAGTCCCGTTTATGTGGAACCAAGCTTGTCAAAATACCTTTAATAACATCAAGAAATACTTGTTGCATCCGCCAATACTCATGAGTCATTCTCTAGGGAAGTCATTACTACTATATGTAACTGCCATGGATTTTTCCCTTAGCGCTATACTTGCCTAGCACAATGAAGAGGGAAAAGACCATGCGCTATATTATCTCAGCCGAACTATGGTGGGAGATGAATTAAATTATTCTGTTATTGAGAAGATTTTCTTAGCCCTTATCTTAGCACTACAGAAGTTGAGACATTATTTATTGACAATGATGATCCATCTTATCTCTAGAGCCGATCCGTTGAAATATATCATGAGCCACCCTTTTGTTTAGGGGCATATTGCTAAGTGGATTGTTCTTCTATCTGAGTTTGACATCCATTACATCCCACAATGCATGGTAAAGGGACAAGATCTTGCCAACTTACTTATTGCACATCCAATACAAAATGATTCCCCTCTATAGCTGGACCTTCCCAATGAGGATGTCAAGCAGGTTAACATAAAGAAGGAGTGGGAAATGTTATTTGATGGTGCATCCTGAGGACCAACAAGTGCCCTAGGAGATAACACAGATAAATCTTTAGGGATCGACATTGTGTTCCCCCCCGATAATGGCATCATTATGCACTCACTCACCTTAACTGAGGGTCGTTCAAACAATGAAACTGAGTATGAGGCTCTCATAGCAAGACTTAACTTAGCTTTAAAGATCCCTGTCAACGATCTCACAGTGTATGGCGATTCGGAACTCGTTATCCAACAAATGAATGACCTTACACCTTACTTCCAAAGAGCCAAGGACTTAGTGAAATTATTTTGATGACTGTGGATATAGCATGTCCAAAGGGATCATAATGAGCAAACCAATGCACTTACTAGTCTAGCCACATCCCTTACACATCTAAGGGATGATTATCCCACCATTCATATTGTTGAAAGACAAGTCATACCTCTGCTGGCTAAAATTGACAAGGATGATATCCTCGCCTGTACTACCAACTTAACATAAACACAAGAGTGAGACCAAGATACTGAAAAACTAGAAGCGGTTGATGATGATTGGCATACACCTCTTATCCAACATCTTCTAAACAAGGAAGAGCCTGTCGACCCTATTAAGCATACAAAGATGAGACGACGTGCTCCATAGTTTACTCTACAAGGAAACCAATTATATAGGTGGTCATTTGACGGCGTTCTATTATGACGTTTGTCAACCGATAAGGCAGGAAAATCAATGAATGAAGTTCATGCTAGCATATGTGAGGGACACCAAAGCGGGCCTAAGTTGCAATATCAATTAAAGAGGTTAGGCTATTACAGGCTAACCATGGATGTTGACTGCATTGAATATGCCAAACATTGTTGTGTTTGCTAGTTATATAGTGACTATGGACATGTACCAGCAGAACCGCTACACACCACATCTTGTTCTTGGCATTTCTCTAAGTGGGGCATGGATATCGTGGGGCCAATCACTCTCACATCCTCCAAAGGGCACCGCTACATTCTTGCCACGATAGACTATTTCTCTAAATAGGCAAAGGCCATAGCTCTGTAGAGAATTAAGGCATTTGACATAGTCTAATTCATCAAAGTCCATCTAGTAAACAGATTTAGGGTCCTCGATCATATCATTATGAACAATGGACTACCATTTGTTAGCTCACAATTGTATAAGCTTATGGAAAAATACAACAATGACTTGGAACACTGTTCATGGTATTATCCACAAGCCAACGACCTAGTAGAAGCTTTCAACAAGAATCTTTGTAAGATTATAAAGAAGATCGTCTTGAGACATAAAAAGGATTGGCATAAATGTCTCCCTAACGCAATCTAGGCATATCGAATACAATTTGTACCCCAACACAAGTGACTCCATATTCCCTTGTGTTTGGTGCAGAGGTTGTTCTACTAATAGAAATCCAAGTTCCATCCCTACGGGTCGCAATACAAGAAGGCCTAATTGACACTGATGCTGCTAAGATCTACCTCTCTGAACTCGAGACTCTTGATGAGTCTAGGCTCACTGCTCAACAAAACATGGAATTATATCAAGCCCACATGGCAAGGGCTTACAATAAGAAAGTTAAACTTTGCTTCTTCACAAAGGATGAACTTACCCTCCTCGCTAGGTCACCGCTTGATCCTAACAAAAGAAAAGAAGAAAAATTCACTTTTAAGTGGGAAGGTCCATATGGCATTGAGAAAGCTTATCCTCACGACACATATCTCCTCAAAGATGTTGAGGGCAACCAAATACTTCCAATCACTAATGCCAAATTCTTAAAGTACTACCCCTAATTTCTAGGTACTTGCCTTCAAGGAACTACATCTGTTTGATCCTATTAGACGGGTACGTAGGCAGTCTAAGCTTCCCACATCTCAGATGCAATAGTAACCCAAAAAAAAATCACCGATCTCACTTAAAACAAGGAATGGCAATGAGATGCAAAAGTTAGGTGAACCCCAATCTTAAGTTAAGGGATTCTAAGGGCAAAAAAGAGAAAAATAAATAAAAATAAAGCGTGATGGAAAGGGTGTAGTGAAAACCCACACAAGCACTACAAGTAAAAAAATCCAATCATGACAAGATCAAACTATTGCTGATCCCGTTGAAAACTTGGAATGACAATGGGGTACAAAAATTAGGTGGACCCCAGTCTTAGTGGGCAAACACTAAGGGTAAAATAGGAATAAATATACTAAAAATCCCATAATTAAACTACGACTTAGCTTGATCCTATTCCAGGGTACATAGGTAGTTTGTCACAATAAGACAGATGCAGTCCCACCACCACAAAATCTCAAATCTTTAATTGAGAACTATATTATTTTGTTATCTAACTACATGATACACTTCTCAAAGGGGGCTATATTCTCATAACTCCTACTTTTATGATTACTTAGTGCTTTGTTTTGCAGAAACACTCGCTTTGATAAAATAGATATAAAATGAATTTCATTAATGAAATTTTGATACAATGAAGCAAATGCTACAACATCATACTAATGGGCACCCAACACCATGCTCCGTTGCGTTTTCAGCCTCCGCCTTCACATTAGGGCGAATAAAACTAAGGAGTTTGCCATGAAGCATAGACAATACTTATGCATTCTCCAAGGCAGCATGTGCCCGATATGCATCTAATTAAGCCTCGTTGAACCGATGCACAACCTCTTCAGAAAAGCCCACGACATCAATCATTTTCCTGGCTCGTCAATTTGTCTCTACATCGATCTATTACATAGATGGTGTACTGAAGCGAGTTACTCATATGGTCTACCAACCTTTTGTGGGTCTCTAGGCGATTCATCACTTTGTTATAGCGTTCCTTTAATGCTTCTATCTAAGCCATCAACTCGTCAGCATCCCTTAAGGGGAAATCTCCTCTAACACGCGAGTTTGTTGGGATGTTAGGCTAACCATCCTAATCTCCTCTTTTCGAAGGTGCAAGCAGACAGTATCCTCTGGCCCCTTCAGCATCATGGTATCCTTCGCTTCACAAACTTCAGATAGGGAAGCCAGAAGACATTCTACCACTCCTTTAAACTCGGAGTTATACATGTGAGCCTCTATATGATTCATCGCATCCATGATTTCCTCCCAGATAGCAGGAAGATCAACATCCTTGGTAGGCAGGGCAACTAAACGCTTGATGAGCGTGTCTCACTCTTTATGAGCCCCGCTCACTCGCACCTCCACCTCCTCAGGGGCAAGGTTTGCCACTACATCTGCAAAACATGCACAATTAAGGTATAGTGACCAAAAGCATAAGTTTCCATAATACATGATCAAAGAACATATGACAGATACCAAGATCAAATAAGAGCATAGGGTCTTCTTCCCTAGATGGAGCAGGAATAGCCTCGCTCGCCTTGCTCGAGACCTCGATGACTCATCGGCTTCATAGATGCTATCCGACCTTCTTTTAGGAGCCTTTATCTACAACAAAGAGGATAAAAGAATCATGACATTTAGACAAAGGGTTTTCCTTATATAATTACTCTTTCCTAAATGTGTGACACAAGACTTCCTTACCAATATAGTCTCCGATGTCTAAAAGGAATGGGAGAGATCGCAAGCACAACCCTGTTATTTATAAACATACGGGCAATTGCAACCCTTTGCAAAAAGACGCGCTTCAGAAAGAATAAGAAAAAGCATGTTTGCTCTCTCACAACTGTCTTAACCTGCCCTTGCAATGACATTCAAATGAATGAATGTGCCATATAGGCAAAACTCATCACAGACAAGGTCGTATCTCTCTCTAAAAAAGTGCATCGCTACATCTCGATGAAAGCATACAGTCCTTGAAATGTTTTCATCTGCTCATGATTAACTCGGATAAAGTCAAAATTTATATCTGACTCTGATAATGTCAAGACTCATATTTGACTCTGATAATGTCAAAATCATATCTGACTCTGTAACACCAAATTTCGAGCCTGAAGTTTGAGGCGAAATTCATTGGACTAATTACCTAGCCATTTTAGAGGTTAGTTTATTATTTTTATGAGTGAGGAACTAACCTCCAAGTTCGATGAACTTGTTAATTACAACCGTTTAACACAACCAACCTTCGATTATCTTTAAGTTATATATCACAAAATATAATGGCAACCATGTAAAAGAAAAGAAAAAAAAGGAAAGGAAAGTAAAGTGCTCTTTAAAATATACGCATATGGATTACACTTGTTTGTTCACCACTAAGTTTACCTATTCAAAACTTGATTCATATTCAAGCTTCCTATATTATCTTCCTGGGGAGTTTGCAGAGGTATAATGGATGTGCTCCTTCCTCCTTGGAAGAGAGGTAGCTTCCAGAACTTTAAGAGACAAATATAGCTAGCTTTGTAGTGAACCTTTGCTTCAATTTTCTCTCTTGTTCTTCCTTCTTGCAGGTTCTCTCTTCGTGTCTTTTTTTGTATATCCTCTGTGTATATG
>JAOXJP010281442.1:0-19460 GCA_025762735.1 Platanus orientalis | reverse complement strand
GTTTTCAAAATTCAATTTTACATTTAATAGTGTATTTTTGTATATCGAATCCTAAGTTTCATAATTTTGTATAAAATGACCAAAAGACATCTCATATCGAATTTCAATTTTATGTATTAATTCAAATAAATACTAAATATGAAAACATAAAATTCAGGGTATTATAGGTAGTCTTCTCTATCTCATTGCGAGTAAACCAGCTCTATCCTTTAGTGTTGGTATGTGTGCTAAACACCAAGCTGCTCCAAAATGAATTTCCCTTATCAGGGCTCATCCATGTTTGTAAAGACTACCATGATATTAACAAGGCCTATCCCAAGAATGAACTTTTCTTATCACTCACTGAGTTTCTTGTGGATGCAACAATAGGATATGAGGCTCTTTCTTTCATGGATGGGTACTCAGGCTACAACTAAATCCAAATGATAAAAGAAGATGTGGAAGCTATAACCTTCCACATACCTGAGGGAATCTTTTGTTACAAAGTCATGCCCTCAACCAAAGAATGAAGGTGTAATATACCAATAGGCAATGACTTACATATTCGAGGATCTACTACATGATGTAGTCAAGTGTTATGTTGATGACTTGGTTGTTAAAACCAAGTTATGGAAAGATTACATTTAAGACTTTTATAAGGTCTTTTAGCCGCTTTGAAAATATAGTCTGAAGATGAACCCACTTAAATGTGCCTTTGGTGTTGCATCATAGAAATTCTTGGGGTTCATAGTCTGATATAGGGTAATTGAAATAAAATCTTGAAAGATTACAACCATACTAGAAATACCACCACTATAAGATATCACAGAGCTTAAGCGTCTTTAAAGATGTCTAGCATACATATAGTGGTTTATATAAAATTTGATAGGATGATGCCAACCATTCTCCAAACTCATGAAGAAAGGGGAACCATTCATATGGGACCAAGCCTATTAGAATGCATTCGACAACATAAAAAAGTACATGTAGTTGATTCCGCGGGTATTGATAAGCCCTATTAAGGGGAGGCCTCTACTCCTACACATCACAACCTTAGATACGTCCATGGGAGACTTGTTCGCCCAATATAAAGATGATGGAAATGAGAATGCTCTCTACTATCTAAGCAGAACAATAGTAGGTGCCAAGTTAAATTACTCTCCAACTGAGAAAATATGCTTGGCTTTGTTTTGTGTAATCCAAAAGTCATCACATTACTTGCTGACCACTATAGTACAACTTATCACCAAGGTGGATCCCTTGAAGTATATTATGAGCCAACTGTTTGTACAAGGAAGACTCCCAAAATGGACCATCCTCCTTTCAGAATTTGACATCTAATATATCCCATAGAGGGCCATAAAAGGGAAAATGCTAGTAGACTTCCTAGTAGCACACCCCATCCCAGATGATTCACCTCTACAACTTGATTTACTAGATAAAAAAGTGATGCAAGTCAACATCAAGAAGGATTGGGAGATGTACTTTGACGAAGCAACCAAAGGCCCACCCGACACCAAGGTTGACCATGAAAGTAAGACTTCAAGGATTGGCATTGTCTTTGTCACCCCAGATAATGGAGTTATCATGCATTCTCTTACCCTCAGCATAGGATGTTCTAGTAATGAGGCCAACTATAAAGATTTGACAGCAGGACTTGAACTCGCCTTAGAATTACCCATCAATCACCTCATAATATATGGTGACTTAGAGCTTGTAGTAAGACAGATGAATGGGTTATACCATATCAAAAATCCAAATCTTATGCCATAATTAAAATAGGCTAAAGAATTGGCACACTCATTCCAAGGAGTCCATATACAACATGTGTGAAGTGGTTACAATAGTTAAGAGGATGTGCTTGCTAGCCTTACAACTTCCCTCACACACCCTAAGGATGGCTTCCAAACCATACACATCAGAGAACGAAGAGTTATACCTTTACTTTTTGAGGAAGAAGATAATGTACTGGTGTGTGATGCGGAACTCTGTGAATTGAAATAACACATTCAGAAAGAATTGGACCTAAAGATAACATGAAAAAGATTGCAGATACCCTTCATTAAGCACTTTCTTGACAAAAGAGAGCCAAGAAATCAAGTGTTATGCACGAGACACACTTCTCGGTTCACACTTCAAGAAGATCAACTTTACAAGAGATCTCTCAATGGGGTATTACTTTGGTGCCTCTCTGAGTAAGAAGTACTTCAAATCATGGAAGAAGTCCACTCAGGAGTATGTGGTGCACACCAAAATGGTCAGAAGCTACAACACCAATTGAAAAGATTGGGTTGTTGTTGGCCAGCAATGATAGCAAATTGCATAGATTACACAAAGAGGTATTGAGTATGTTAGTTGCATAATGATTATGGATATCTCCCACCTTAGCCCTTACATTATACATCATTCTCCTGACCCTTTACATATTGGGGTATGGATATTAGCCCCATAAACCCACCTTCATCCAAGGACCATAGGTACACCATCGTGACAACTGACTACTTTTTCAAGTGGGTTGAAGCCATAGATTTAAAAAAGATTAAACATACAAACATTGTTTGGTTCGTTCAAGTCCACATCATCTAATGGTTCGGGGTGCTAGATAGGATCATCTCCAATAATGGTCAACCATTCTCTAGTGCACCAATCTATAAACTCATGGAAAAATTCAACAATGAATTTGAGCATTCCTCTTGATATTTTCCTCGGGCCATGAACTAGTAGAAGCCTTTAAAATTCTCTGTAAGATCTGGAAGAAGATGGTCTCCAAGCACAAAAGAGACTAGCACAAATGACTTCCCAAGGCCCTTTGGGCATATATGTGTTGGCATGCAAAATTTTATAGAATGACCAAAATACCCCATGAAGGGGTCCCACTGCAAACAATGAATAGTACCCTATAAAAGGGATACCCTCGTGAGTGATAAATAGTACTCTACGAAAGGAGTCTCATCGTGAGTGATGAACATTACCTCATGAGAGATACATGCTTTGCGAAGACCATCCCCTCGTGAGAGATGAAAGGTGTCTCGCTAGGACGTTGGATTTGTAGCCCAAATCTCAAGGAACAACTATCCATGGACCCCATATAGCCAGAAACATCCTTGTTCACCAAAGATCTTACCAAATCTATAAAATCCTAAGAGATATACAAAATCGTTTAACGAGAA
Organism: Platanus orientalis; assembly: GCA_025762735.1. NCBI lineage: Eukaryota > Viridiplantae > Streptophyta > Magnoliopsida > Proteales > Platanaceae > Platanus > Platanus orientalis. The sequence continues at coordinate 16,311 of JAOXJP010281442.1, read as the reverse complement.
TTTTACTCTTGATAGACTCTGAGAAATCCCTTAAATCAAGGGATTAAGATGGAGTTCAATTTAAAGTCTCGCTTAGAGAAAATTTTGACCAATAACTAGAATATCCACCAAGAGAATAATTCATTGATAGCTGTCCCTGGAAAGTCAGAGGTCAAGCTAAAATCAAGGTTTCACGTGCACATGAAAGTGGTTATCCCAACGTCTATATAAGGCTAGCCCATGCAAACAAAGGGGGACTCTTTCTATGACTCTTAGACTCTCATATTCATACTAGAGCTCTTTTGGTTCTAGTAGATTTGCTCTAAGGGAGAAAGAGAGGCAATACTTCATTTCTTCAAGCATTAGTCTTACTAGTGGCCTTTACTTGCCAAGCAAGCTTTCCAAATCCAAAGCTGAACATCCTCCCACTAGCATGTCAACCACACCTCTGCGATGCACAATGGAGAAAACGTGAGCCAATGGACATGAAATTGATGCTCAAGCTAGCTAAAGTTAAGAATTATAGAAGAAGAGAAAGAGAGACCATCGTATTCTTGTTTTATATCAACTAATACATTTTATATCTACATTTTGTACAAACTAGTTTCTTACAAGTCATGTAACAATTAGGAAATCAGAGGTTTTCCGGTTACAACTGTAATTAATAAGTCTCTCGGAGGCTTGGAATAGAAGTTCCGCATACATAAAATAATAAACTAGCCCTCGAAAGGTTGGGAGTTTGAATACTTTAAGTCTCACATGTTCCTCAAAAAACTAAGTGAAATTTGGTGTTACAACATGACAATGTATAGGACACCTACTCAAGTGATTCCATACTCACTTGTATTTGGTACAAAAGTTATCCTCCTCATGGAAGTCCAAGTACCCTCTTTATGGGTCGCAATCCAGGACGATCTAACCGGTGATGAAGGTGCTAAGATTCGGTTGTCAGAGCTAGAGAACCTACATGAAATCAGGTTGGCCACCTAACAAAATATGAATCCATACAAAGCCAAGAGCTTACATCTAGAAGGTCAAACTTTATTCTTTTCAAAAAGGTGATTTGGTCTTGTTAGCATGTTCACCATTGGAACCAACAAGAAGATGAGAAGGCAATTATTCCATAAAATGGGATGATCCATACGCCCTAGAGAAGGCATACCCTCACAGGGCATATCTACTATGTGATGTCGAAAGCAATCAAATATTACCTACCACTAATGCTAGATTCTTGAAAACATACTATCATTAGGTGACATTTCTTGTTTAAGGAACTACGTTGGTTTAATCCTAGTGGTGGTAGGCAATCCAGGCTTAATATCTCAAATTCAACTACAAGCATGCATGAAATAATGCAAATAGAAACAAATAAACAAAACATAAAGCATGAGGAAAAGGGCTTGGTGAAAACCTATGAAGGCATCATGAGTACATAATCGGATCATGGAAAGAATAAATTTCCTCGGTCTCACTGAAAACCAGAAATGGCAGTTGAGACGCAAAAATTAAACTAATCCCCTGCTTAGGTTAAGGGATCCCACGAGCAAAAGAGGAACACAAATCTAAATAAAAAAATATTCATGATGAAAACCTATAAAAGCATCATGAGTAAAAACATCCAATCATAAAAAAATCAAAAGATTTTCTAGTCCAATCAAAAACTAGAAATGATGGTTGTGACATAAAAGTTAGTCAACAGGTCTAGTGTTAACCCGTTAAGTGCAAAAAGGGATAATGTTTTTAAAAACTTATAATCGAACTTTTCTCTAGATTGATCCTATTCAAGGTACGTAGGCAGTCTACCATAAGATGATAGATGTAGCCACACCATCAACCATGTTTTCTCCTACTTCGAGAACCATATCACTACACCATTACAGTTATGTGATCCACTACTTGAGGGGGCATGGATACCTCTTACTTCACAGTGTCAAAGGCATGATGCATGGTGTCCATAATGACAAAGTCATGAAGCCTAGTTTCCAAAACCAAATCATTCATCAATATCATATTTTGTAAAGTGATACAAACAATACTAAGATTGTGTTCATCACCATCTTCCATTTCATCACTATCTTCCATCTCATCACCATCTTCTATTTCATTATTATCTTCCATTTCATCACTATCCTCTATCTCGTCATCACTTGTCATCATACCACCATTTCCAACTCATATGACCCACTAAAATAGGTACACATGGCACCATATGATCCACTGAAATAAGGTATAGCTGATCTCATACAATCCACTAAAATCAGGTACAAGTGAGGAAGGATATTGATGTTCAAATTTATACTTCTCATAAAAGTATTTAACAACATAAATTTGTGTCCCTTTCTCCAATGAAACTAGGTACAAGTGAGGAAGGATATCGATGTTCAACTTTATATTTCCATGAAAGTATTAAACAATAGACATTTGTGTCCCTTTCTCCTAAATAGAAATGACAGATCTATCAACTTATCCATCATTATAAATACATCCTCAAAAGGATACCCTATAAGATCAAGGCTTTCATATAAATAAAGCCAATCATCTGACCCATCACATGGTCTAGCTAAGGCTTTTACACCATTTCTCACACATACCCAGACTTGGAGAAAACCCAAAGGGGAACCAAGGGAGAAAAAGGAGAAAGTAGAAATCTTGCTTAGTCAAAAAATTTGAAGGGTGATTTAGGAAAAAATTAGAGCACCAAAAGCTCATTGAGTGAAAATATACAGCATTAAAAAAATCAATCAAATCAATGTTATCATTGGCATCTTGAACTATGATGGCTTAATCCTATTAGAAATAGGTACATAGTCTATCCAAACACATACACTTTGGATACAACCCCACCACCAAAAAAGATCCTAAGTCCTTTGGAATCATATTTAACTGAAATAAAGTTTGTCTTGATTCCGATCAAGGTACGTAGGCAATCTGTCATGATACATAGGTTAAGCCACCATCTTGAACAAGCCATATATTCTACAAGGTACTCATAGCTTACGAGAGTATAAACTATAAAAGCATACAAGAGAGTCAGAAGCCTCTGTTCTAACAATAAATTCAGCTTCAACACATTGAGGTGAAGAGTATCTTAGCAAGATGGACACATCATGCATGGTTTCCTTAGAGCCCTCTATTACCATTTTTTTTTCATTAGTAGGAACCTAGGAGCTTAGCAAAGACTCCACATTAGCATCAAAAGAATTCACAATCTCATCTAGTACACTGACATTAGTGGGATCACTTTCCATTACATATTCTAAGACCTCTGTTCAAACACAAGTAAAGTTTTAGAAGATACCCAATAAGAAAGAACGCTAAAAGATGTAAGGCAATTACAAATACAAAATTGCCTTTGTTGTACAAGTACAATGGCCAAAAGATTATGAGAAGTGCCAAGAATAACATTAGGAATGAATAGTCTTTAGTTCAAAGAAGGTTTCAAAAATCATGCCACTACATCTATGATTAAATGGCGTGATTTTCGAGTGGGCAACTGTTGACACAAGAAAAATATGAATGAATATCATTTGAGATTCCTCTAAAAATTTCATCTTTCGCGATTGAACAAGATCATTAGTGACAATGCAATACATTTGCAATGGCATAGACCAATCATGACTAACATGCCAACCACAACTAGGGGATCCAAATTGCACTTTTAGAGGGCAGAAATCCGAAATTGCTATCTCACGATTTTGACATCAATAAATCATGATTAAAGTGGTTTTAGACCCATGGACAAGTTTAATTCATGTTCCACCTCTCCAGTTTGTATTGATCTCCAAAAAAGCACAATCATGTGCCAAGTATGACTCTTTTGATAGCAAGGCTCCTTGTTCACATCAAATAAAGATTGAATGAGGAAGTTGTGATAAGTTTTACACACATATGGACTTCTACACAGCTATTTGATTGTTCATCAATGGCACACAAATAACCAAATCAAACCATAATGATTATTTCTATAAATACCAAGAACTCCACACATTTTGGCCAGCTTTTACACATGGTCAAAGTTTAAACATTCATTTATTTGCACCTCACATGTTCCAATATTCTTCTTCTCCATATTTTCAAGATCAAGGCTTTAAAAGTTCAAGATTCTATTTCTTGGGAGATCTCATGTCCATTAAACCTCTGAGAACTCAAGGAAGATGATGAAACTAGCTCAAGAACCAAGTGTTGCGATTATGACCAGGTAAGAATAGATTGTTGCAAATGTGAATGTGTAGTTTAGATATCAAAAGTTGTAATATTTCAAATATTATCAATAAAGTCTCATTCTTTTATTTGCCTCTTCTTTATTTTATGCGCTTTGCTTGTCTTCTTTACAATTTGTGAAATAATTGGAGAATCAGAGGTTCACTATTCTTGTGAATAGTGGAAATTAGCAAGCCTTCTTAGGAAAGCTTTTAGCAAAAGTCTTCGCCATTAAAATAAATAAACCAGCCCTTGAAAGGTTGGCTAATTTGATTATCAAATTTTACAACTTTAAGAGAAACAAAATTTGGTGTTACAGTGAGGACACTCTAATCATTGTTTAGAGAGTAAATTGTGAATGTAGTGGGTTCTTGAGTTTTTGGGCTTGGGATTAAACTAAGATAATGGAGAATTTTTTTTATTGTGACTTATGTTTCTTTAGTTTATGGTGAAGATTGGATAACACCCGTGGATGTTACAAAAGATCCAATTCACATAGAGTCATCATCTTGCATGAATGTCTTGATTTCTTTGCAACTAAATTATTGTTTATTGCATTAATCATGAGTATTTTAGGGACCATATCGCAGCACTTAGTATATCAGGGGTTGTTTCCGTTGCGCCAACAATTGATATAAGAACTTTTGGTTCGTGTTTAAGAGAAAGAAGAAGAGGAAGAAAACCTTGTGAGTAGGAAAATAAATTTATTATACATATTTTCCTTTCTAAAGTTTTTTGGGTCAAGTCATGATGGTAGTAAATGGTTTTATAGATCAAATCTTTATGAAGAACTTTGATAAGAGAGTAGTTTAACTCTTTGGCAAAGTGCATAATATATTTTTATGTATAAAATGGTTTGTATAAGGCATTGCAAGGAAAGAAATGTAAGTTCATTGAGATGAAGGATGCTTAAATGAGGGTAAGCAATTAAATTCATCTTTGTCTTGTGGATAATATAATATTTAACATTATGGATGAGGATTCAACATCTTATAAGAGAATTTGAAGAAACTCTACATGGAAAAGAATATAACCGACAAGCTCTATCTAAAATGACAATTGTACAAGTTGAAGATAGGGTAATGTGTAAATCTATTCAAACAATTAAATGTGTACATTGAACCAACTGCACACAGTTGACGTGAAGGTGAAAGAAGACGATTCCCTATTGCTTCTTACCTTACTTCTTGATTTTTACAAAAACTTGGTAACGATGTTACTATTCATGAAAAATACAGCAAACTTGGAGGATATCACAACATTTTGTGTAGCTAACGAGTTCAGAGATCAAATCTTGTAGAACATTAAGATTATGGGTTGTTTGATCTAAAGAGAAATGCAAGAAAATGTCATCTGTAAAGGAGTCTAATAATAGTAGGTCCAAGTCTAGGTCCAAATGGAAAGACAAGGTGCAATGCTTTTGCTGAAAAAAATTATGACCACATTAAGAATGATTATTCAGACGTTGAAAAGAGAATAAATGCAATAGTCTTAATACAATAGTGGTCTAGGAACATGAGAAATATGTTAACAACATTCTCATTGTCTTCGAAGGTATATGTACTTCTCATGATATTTTTTCCCTTCTCTTTTGTAAAAAAATATTTTTTCTACTATTTTAACCGAAAGCGAACTTTACCTAATAGGATTACATAATCCATGAAACCCGTTTGCGATCATGAATGCTTAAGGAATTGGATATATGAGAGATTGGGTTTCCCCCCTCCCCCCCCCCCCCCTCTTTTGTAAAATTTCTTTTCTACGCTATGATGATGAGGGTGAAATGTAGGTTTTCATGAATTGCTATGGAGTTTTTTAGTGGATATATATAGTTTAAAACAAGCCACGATATTCGGTACTTGACCACTTGTTCATAAGGTATGGTGATATGGTATGGTGATATGACATAGGGTAAGCTAATATCATATAATAATAGGGTTAGCGACAAAGCGACATCATCATGACCAAATTGTGAACCTAATGGTGAAAATTGATGGACACTAACGACCCTTTTTATTTCATTTTATTGATGACAGGAAAGCTTCCCGTACCAGCTACCAGGTCATGGGGTTTGATCCCAGCTTATCCAACAAGAAAGTTAAAACGAAATAAAATGGAAAATGACTCACCTTTTGAAAAATTTACATTGAAAACTAAGATATGACAATGCACAGTGACTTTTTATTTTTTTATTTTTGATAAGTTATTAAGTTTAGACAAACATGATTTACAAAATTTATAAAACATCGAATGCTCTCTGACAAGAAGTGAATCCAGTGTTGCAGTAATGGTCTAGTGAGTACAAGTGTGCACACGATTGACAATGAATTTAATTGTTATTTTCCCCTTCCCCTCGAGGGGGATATATTGCTATGTCCATTCAAATTAATTGAGTAGGCTCAGACCTTTTAACTCACCGAGAGTCCTTTGGGAGACGGGCATACGGCTCGGCAGCTTCAAGAACAGTAAATGCACCATTTAGAAGATTTCTAAGACAGAACAATATGATAGAAGTACGTTGATAATATTTTTTTCCTGAAACAGTGAATTGGTTGGGCAATCGCATCCCCCATTGAATGGTGTGTCAGGATGTCGTCCTCGTCCTTTTATATATATATATACACGCAAAATAGATGTTCTGTCCAGGACACCATCTATATATGTATATGATGTGTGTATATATATATACATATATTTGGATAAGTGATGTCATCCACATACAAAATCATTAGCTGAAGAAGCTTAGTAGAATTGGCTTAATTTGACACACTTTATAGCTAAATTATGAAGGTCTTCTTGATTGATCAAGGACACCAATTATATGTATATGTATGTATGGTATTAACACAAACTCTCTTTTAGATGCAAAAATATATTTTTAAGTTTTTCTACATGTCTAGTTTTGAAAGGAGAATGGTTGTCTGCGTTGACGCAGGCCTCGCCTCTATAAGTGTGTCATTGATTGACACATAATGGTTTTTGAATTTGGTGTCTCTTTTTGAACACCTACTTTTCAAATGAACACTTTTTAGACATTTTTAACCCCCAAACACAATACATGTCAGCTTATCCTTCACCATACACAATACAAACATTTTTTTTCATCACATAACATTTTGCTTTGTTTTCAAATATATTCGATGGACTAACCCCTTTTAAGTATTTTAAGTTCTTCCACAATCATTGGTTTCTACAAATTAAATATTAAAAAAACCTAAACTGTATTCTTAGAAAGAAAAAAAAACTGCTGAATATATATATATATATATATATGAGATCTTTGTTGATTAATACATTTAGAATAGGCATTAATGCCTTAGGTATTTGATAAAAACATATATCTTTTAGTATGTAAATCTAAATAAAATAGTCTAATTGGAAATAATTGGGATCCATTCTCTAGATTCTCTTACAGAATTAAGAAAATGGATTCTTGAGATTATTCATTTTTGGAGCCATTTCTTAACAAAAAGAATCTTGTCTAAAAATAAATAAATAAATAAAAATTTTGGCCATCAGACTTGTAGAACACGAAATTCTAGCTTCTCCTACTCTTCACAGCTTTCTGCTCACTGAATTATATTAATTGATAATATTGCCGCTAAATTTCCCCCAAGTATGATTGTTTGGTATATTTCTGTCAGTACTACATGTTCCAACGACAGCAAAGCTACAAAAGAAGTAGGATATTTTAAGTTTATTTACTCTCTTTTTTTCTTTTTTTTTTTTCTCGAGTATTTACTACACTTAATATACACAACTTTAGGCCATTTTAGATTAGGATTGAGGGTTTGTTTCCTCAAGATAGCTAGGGTGGGGTCCACCCAACCCAATCCCTCCGTCCCCGGGTCTGAGTTGCACCCCTAACCATAACATCCCTTTAGCGGTTTGGGTCCTCCTAACTCCCCACATGTATATATAATGTTCACAAGATCAAGACTCACCATTTGTAGTTCCAACATAAGATGAGTATGGGCAAAAATAAGGTTAAACAGATAATCACAACTATGTATTTGTTGTATTCATTTGGATGGTGAACAAAAAATATTGAAGCTGTAATGCGGCTACTTAGTGTAAACAATTTCTAAGTCGGTCTCATTCAATGTTGGGTCCCAATTTTCTTAACATGGTGAGTGAATATGGGGCTCATACTCATCTACAGGTCAAGTGGCCTATATTCAAGATGCTTTCTACCTTTATTAAGCATATGCGGACCTACCATCTACTTATAATGTATTGATCATCTTTGTGGGACCAATCACCAATGAATATATTTAGGGATGCCTCCATCCCACCTAACCGCTATAAAGGTCTATAAAGACAGGGTCTAAAGTTGGTGTTGCACATCACGTATGGCTTATCATTTCAGGTTAATGACACTTCTTTCATTTGATGGGGTTAGGCATTATAGAGACAGGAGTAACAGCTGAACATATGACACATGGATCAAAAAGGTTCAAAAAGTCAAATGGCAATTACATTAGATGTCCCCCAGGATTTGGTGTGCCCCCTTAACGAACAGCTAAGGTCCACCTGCATGTAGGGGCAGACACGTAGTGTCGAAAGTTGAAAACCATGCCCCTCCCCCCCCAAAAAAAAGTGTAAATCACTTTTTCGACATTGTATGTCCACCCCTGCATGTAGGCGGATCTTAGGCATTCGTTAGGAGGGCACACCAAATCCGCACTAGAATTTGTTAGAGACAATATCTATTAGTTACAGTGTTATTAGATATTAAGATTTTTACACATTTTTCATTAGCAATAATAGAAAAGTTATTATTTTTATACAAAAAAACTTTTCACATAGATCTTCTTCGAAGAATAAATGTGTATTTTTTTTTCACATAAAAAGTTTTTCCTTATAAATATATACATGCACTAATGGATGACCATTTGAATTACCCTATTATTATGAAATAACCCATTGAATAAAAATTATAAAGAATTGGTTTAATTCTTTACAGTTTTCGTTATCCACTCTTTATGATTCTATGTCTATACAAGGGAGTTTTATGAAACATGTAAGTGTTAATAAAAATCAAAGAATAGATGAATGATATATTGTTCTTGAAGAACTAGTTTTCATACTCTATCTAATCTTGCAATTTATCTACTTGTCTTGCTATTTTATTTTATTTTATAATATGTTATCAGTACGAAGCTCTAACCAATCATAAAAGAAATGTGTACTCTTTACCTTCTTCGATGTCAAAGGCAAACCGTATGATACTCTCATTTCATTGTAAGTTTCTCTTGAAAAATTAATAACATAACTATCTAATTTGGTATTTATCATGATGATGCATGCTTAAAGATTTTATTTTTATTTAATGGAATAAAAATCATATATTTATATGGTTTTATGCTAGACATATTATAATAAGTCATATTGGTGAAAATAACCAAAAAAATCCATGCATTGAAACCAGTTCTAAGAAGTTGTTGATTTATCATATATACTTTCATTATAGTAAATTTATATCTTAAACCATATATATTTTTTAGTCCTTTTTCATATAGATTATTTAATTTTTATAGTATGTTTATATTTGAAGAATTTAGGTTAAATATTGTATAGCTTAATTAGCCTTTACATGATATAGATGTTCATTAATTTGATCATTAAAATTATTATATATTTTTCATATATAAACATTAATGTTAAACCTTATAAAAGTTGAATTCGTCGCTTTTGACATTTCGAAAAAGAATTACTTATCTTGGATCCTTGATGCTAAGATCCACCTTACTGCAATGAATCTTAGAAATACTAGTAAGGAAGGAAACCAACATCCTAGCAATATCATTAAAAAATAATGATTTTTCTTTGTCATCATTTTCATGAAGAGTTAAAAACTGAGTATCTTACTATAAATGATCCGCTTATGTTGTGAAATAATTTAAAGGAGAGATACAAGAACCAGAAGACCGTAATTCTCTCAAAAGCTCGTTATAATTGGATGCACTTGGGATTGCAAGATTTTAAGTCTGTTAGTGAGTATAGCTCTACACTTTTTAAAATTAGCTCACAATTAAAATTATGTGAGAAAAAAGTCACTGAAGATGATATGTTAGAAAAAAAAAAAAACATATACCACATTTCATGCCTAGAATGTGCTCTTGTAGCATCAATATCACGAGCGTAAATTCATAAAATATTCTAAATTAATATCTTGTATTCTAGTGGCTGAACAAATTAATAATCTTTTAATGAAAAACCACTAATCTCGTATAACTGATTCTATAACATTCCCTAAAGTGAATGAAACATATTTCATAGAAATCATGGTCATGGACATGAACGTGGATGTGGTATGAAAAACTATTGATACAGAGGGGGACATACTCATAATTCTTTAAATAAGAACGATACACTACACCACTAGAAGTTGAACTATATCGAGATAAAACAAGAAAAGGAAAAAATATTTACCAAATAAACCTCCAAAGACTATGAAAATAAGTATTACATGTGTGGTATGAAAAGACATTAGTCATATACCTATTGTACACCAAAACATTTGTTAGATCTATACCAAGCCCCCATAAAAGAGAAAAGGAAAGGGATCAAAATAAATTTTGCTGATCATAATGAACCAATGGAACACCTAGCTTGTGTTGATACCATAAATGAAGTGGACATTACTCATCTTGATGTTTCTAATTTCTTTGAGGATTTTAATGGAAAATTGGTCATTTGATTGGTAATGAAAATTTCCATACCACTTAATGTATTTTTTATTTATCTTATGTATATAATGTTATTTTTCAGATATTTTGTTATGTTTTATTTCTTTTGAAAGATGTAAATTATGCATATATAAAGAAGCATGGGTCTTACTGATGGATTGATTAATTCTCAAATGATTGATGAAGATGCGTGTCTAGTAGACAGTGCAACAACACACACAATCCTTAGAAATAAAAATTATTTATAATACATAACGTTAACTAAAGTTAATGTCAATACCTTATCAAATTCATCAAATCTAACTGAAGGCCCAAGAAAAACAAATATAATGTTGCTAAAATGAATAAAACTTTGTATTGACAATGCTTTATAGTCTACCAAATTTGAAAAAAAAATTACTTACTTTTAAGGATATAAGTCTTAATGGTTATTATATTAAAACCGATAATGAAGGCAGTAAATAATACATTTATATTATTTTAATATGTTTAGGCTAGAAGGTCATATTAAAAAAATGTATACTTTCTCTTATGGGTTATATTATACAACCATGAGAATAATTGAATCACATGTTGTGATGCATCAAAAGTGTTCTGATCTAAAGATCTTTATGCTTTGGCATGATCATCTTAGACATCCAGGATCAATAATGATGGGTCGAATCATTGAAAAATCACATAGACATCACTTAAAGAACTAAAAAATTCTGTTACCAAGTGATTACCCGTGTACTACTTGTTCTCAAGGTAAACTAATTATTAAACCATCAATTTCAAAGATAGTTGTTGAATCTCCATCATTTTTGCAAAGGATTCATAGAGATATAAGTATACCAATACATTAACCTTATGGGACATTTAGGTATTTTATGATTTTAATAGATGTTTCAACTAGGTGGTCACACGTTTGTCTACTTTATACTTATAATGTTGCATTTTCTAGATTTCTTGTCCAAATAATTAGATTACAGGCACAATTTCCCAATTATCCAATTAAATCTATTTGGTTAGATAACATGGGTGAATTTACATCCCAAGCATTTAATGACTATTGCATATCAATCTTGATTAATGTTGAGCATCCTATTACTCATACTCATACTCATAATGGTTTAACTGAATCGTTTATTAAACAAATTTAGTTGATTGCTCGACCTTTGCTTATGAAAATAAAAGTACTTGTTTCTACTTGGGGACATAAAATACTACATATTGCATCACTATTTTAGATCAGATCAATAGTTTATCATAAATATTCTCCGTTGCAACTTACATTTGGTTAACCACCAAATATTTTTCATCTTTGTATTTTTTGTTGTGCTGTATATGTTCCAATTGTACCTCCCCAATGCACCAAGTTAGGTCCTCAACATAGACTTGAAATTTATGTTGGTTTTGATTCTCCCTCTATCATTAAATATCTTGAGCATCTAATTGGTGATATTTTTAAGACATGTTTTGAAGATTGTCATTTTGATAAGATGGTATTCCCACCATTAGGGGGAGAAAAGTCACTACCATAAGCACGACAAGAAATCACTTGGAATAATTAGACGTTATCCCATCTTGATCCTCACATAAATCAATGTGAATTGGAAGTTTAGAGGATCATTCACTTGCAAAGTATTGCAAATCAATTACCGGATGCATTTACTGACAATAAGAATATAGTAAAGTCTCACATTTTAGCAACAAATACACTAACAAGGATTGAAGTCCTTGCAAGACAATCAACTAATATAACCGCAAATGTGCCTAAGACACGCCTGAAGCGTGGAAGGCCAATTGGTGCAAATGATAAGATTCCTTGGAAGAGAAAAGCACAAGGAAAAGATATCGGTGCCCATGAAGAGGTCATACGTATGAAATAGGAAACAAAAACAATTGATCCTCCTGAAAAAGAATCTCCTAAAGATGAACCTCTCGAAGAGGAATATCTTGAAGAGTTATTCCATGAAGAGGAAAAGGTACCTGAAAATTACGAGATCTTGATACATTATAAAAATACATGAGAAATATTGGATAAAAAACAAAAAATTTTGTCAATGACATTTTCATTTAAAGTTGTCTTTGGAATTACCAAAAGTAATGATGAAATTGAATCACAAACCATTGAAGAATGTCAACGTAGAAATGATTGGCCAATGTGGAAAGAAACAATTCAAGTAGAATTGAACTCACTAGAAAAACGTGAAGTGTTTGAACCTATAGTCCAAACACCTGAAGGTGTATCTCCTGTTGGATACAAGTGAGTGTTTGTACGAAAATGTAATGAGAAAAATGAAATTGTGAGATACAAAGCACGATTTGTTGCACAAGGTTCCTCATAGAAACCTTGTATTGATTATGAAGAAACATATTCCCTGTAATGGATGTAGCTACATTCAGATTTTTTATTAACTTGGTAGTAATATAAAGTTTGGATATGCGTTTAATAGATATAGTTACAACATATTTATATGGATCATTAGTTATTGATATATACATGAAGGTCCTTGAAGGATATAAAATGCTAAAAACACACAATTCAAAATCTCAAAGTATTTATTCTATCAAGCTACAAAGATCTTTTATGGGTTAAAGCAATTCGAGCGCATATGGTACAATCATCTTAGTGAATATCTATTGAAAGAAGGATTTAGAATAATCCAATTTTCCATGTGTTTTCATTAAAAAATAAAAATCTGGATTTGCTATTGTTGTAGTTAATGTAGATGATTTAAATCTTGTTGGGACAGCTCACAAAAACTGCCAATTATTTAAAAAATGAGTTTGAGATGAAAGACCTTGGAAAATTTTTTTTTTTGTCTTGGCTTATAGATTGAACATTTTTCAAATGAAATTCTTGTTTATCAGTCAGCATATACAGAAAATGTCTTGAAGCATTTTTACATGGATAAAGCTCATCCTTTGAGCACTCCAATGGTTGTTTGATTACTTGATGTGAAAAAGGACCCTTTTCGTCCTAAAAAAGATGACAAAGATATCATTGGTCTTGAAGTACCAAATCTTGGTGTAATTGGTGTTTTGATGTATCTTTCAAATTACATACGACCTGATATAGCCTTTTCAGTCAACTTACTAGTAAGATATAGTTTTGCACCAACTCGAAGACATTAGAATGGAGTCAAACATATATTACGTTACATTTGTGGAACAACTAACATGTGATTGTTTTGTCAAAGAGGATCAAATCCGCAATTAGTTAGATATGCGGATGTGGGTTATCAATCTGATCGTCATAGGGGTTAATCACAAATAGGATATCTGTTTACCTATGGGAACACTGTTATTTCATGGAGATCAGTCAAACAAACAATATCTTCTACTTCTTCAAATCACTTAGAGATTATTGCAATTCATGAAGCAAGTCGAGAATGTATTTGGCTAAGATTGGTAATTCAACATATTCAAGGAAAGTGTAGACTATCCTCAATCAAAGATAGCTAGCCTGACAATATTATACAAAGATAATGCTACTTGTATCACACAAATCAAGGGAGGTTATAATAAAGGTGATAGAACCAAGCACATTTCACCAAAGTTCTTTTATACACATGAGCTTTAAAAGAACGGTGATATTGATGTCAAGTAGATACAATGAAGTGACAATTTGACGGATTTATTCACTAAAACATTACTAACTACAACATTCAAGAATATGGTGTTCAACATTGGAATGCATTGACTCAAAGATCTTCCATAAACAAAGCTCTACATAATTATGAGGGGGATATAGTAATATAATGGATATGTGCCGATTATACTATTTTTCCTTTGCTAAGATTTTTTTTCTTAAGAGGTTCTCCTTTGTAAGGTTTTAATGAGGCAATCCTAAGGCATATTCTTAGTGTGTGGTGATCCAAGGGGGAGTGTTATAAATATATACATGCATTAGTGAATGACCACTTTAATTATCCTAAGGTTGTGAAATAACCCATTGAATGAAATTATTGAGACTTGAATTACCCTACAGTTATGAAATAACTCATTGAATGGGAATTATTGAGAATTGGTTTAATTCTTTATCATTTTGGTTATCCACTCTTTATGATCCTATGCCTATATAAGGGAGTCTTATGAAACATTTGAGTGTTAAAAAAAGTTAAAGAATAGATGAATGATATTTTGCTCTTGAAGAACTAGTTTTCATATTCCATCTAGCCTTACAATTTCTCTACTTGTCTTGCCACTTTATTTTATTTTATAATACTTTTTAAATTTATCTTGTTTTTCTTATTTTTTAATTAAGTCAATTTAATAAAATACATAAAAATTTATTCTAAGAGTAATGGGTGTAGTACTATAATATAAAGACAAATCATTATCAATAACAAGTATATTATAATAAAGAGACATACATACAAAAGATATCACATACAAAAATCTATATGAGTATTGTTAATAGAAATAATTATTCTAATGATTAGTAAAATATTGGATCACTAAATAATTAGTAAATTGTACATATTATATATATATATATATATATATATATATAGAGAGAGAGAGAGAGAGAGAGAGAGAGAGAGGATGTTCTGTCCAGGATTTGGTGTCTAGGATGGTGTTCAGGACACCAGGGGCTGTCATACGGAATAAAATGCATATTCCTTATTTAAAAAAATGCATCACCCACCCATTTTATTCCATATGATGTCCACCGGTATCTTAGATACCATCCTAGACACCAAATCCTGGACAAAAACATCCTTTCCCTATATTCAACTACTACCAAATGAGTGCTTGCAAGGGTGAGGGATGCATACAATTTTATTTTATTTTCTTGATAGGTAAATGTTGATGAAGAGGGGTTTTGAACCCAGATCTATGGTACGACACCCATAGAGTTCACCACTTTAGCAAGCTAGCATCTTCCATATACAAAAAATAAAATAAAAGTGATGTATTCAAACAAATCAAATTTGATGTGTTAGAAAAGAATAAAAATTCATTAATGAAAAAAAAAGAAGCAGAAAGGGTAAAAACACATCCAAAATGCGAAAAAAGAAAGAAACAAGACATAAATGTGAATGGATTGACGATGGTGCACTGAACAAGTTCAAAAATTGATTCAAGGCTAGAAATCCAGTTACCTACACATAGGCGAAGATGAGTGCTTCAAAGAAGCTAATTCTAGGGCATTTTTCAAATCCTTAGAACCCCATTGGTGACTGTAGGAGTGGATTTGTAGTACCAAGTAAAAATCCATTGCATTGATTGAATGCTAGGAAACAACAAAAGAACAAAGAGTTGTGTCTTCTTATTAAAGATTTTATCATGGATAAGGAGATCCCTTCTTCTTCTGTTTTTTTTTTGGTAAAAATAGGAGATTTAAATTTTATTTAATTCAAAACTTGGTTACAATCCTTTGCATCATGGAGCACTAGGCAAGCTTCCTATCCAAACTAGAGGGTTGAGGTAGTCCACCCCATGCTTAGCT
>JAOXJP010281431.1:0-19460 GCA_025762735.1 Platanus orientalis | reverse complement strand
ATAAATGTATTTAGAGCAAATGTGATAATAACATTTGTGTTATTATTTGTTTATATGTGGACGATATGCTTATATTTGGACACATTTAGATTGTGTCTTAGAAACGAAACAATTCTTATCTTCCAAGTTTAGTGTGAAAGATATAGGTGAAGCGGATACTATATTTGGAATAACATTGATAAGAGAACTAAATGGAATAATTATGTCCCAATAACATTATGTTGAGAAATTACTTAAAAATTTGATTATTTAGATTGTAAACCTACTTGCACTCCTTATGATCCAAATATTCACTTAAAGAAAAATATGGGAGAACGAGTATTCCAATTAAGATATGTTAGTCTAGTACATAGTTTAATGTATTTAATGCATTGTACTAGACCAAATATATCTTTTGTTATTGGAATGCAAAATAGATTTACAAGTAACCCTAGACATGATCATTGGAATGCTGCGTATAGAGTATTAAAATATCTTAAAAATACTATGTATTATGGACTCCATTATAAGGAGTATCTCGCTATACTTGAGGGTAACAGTGATGCGAATTAGATTACTGACTCTAATGAGTCAAGATCCATAAGTGGATGAATATTTACATTAGGCAAGGGTTGTTGTATCGTGAAAATTCAAGAAACAATCTTGTATTTCACACTCAACTATGAAGTCTGAATTCATAGCTTTAGCCTCAATTGGAGAAGAAACGGAATGACTAAAGAACCTTTTGGCAGACGTGCCACTATGATCCAAGCCAATTTTTGTAACTCTATGCTTTGTGACAATCAAGCCACAATTTATAAGGCACATAACATGATTTATAATGAAAAATCTAGACACATTCATTTGAAATATAACCTTGTGAAACAACTAATAAAAGATGGTGTAATAGCCCTAAATTATATGTAGTCAAAGAAAAACTTGGCTGATCCTTTTACAAAAGGCCTTACAAGGGAAATTCTAGTTAGAATGTAAAAAGGAATGGGGTTAAGACTCATAAAAAATTGCTAGTGACTGGAACCCAACTGTAATGGTTTAATAGGATAACAAATTACTAAGTAATATGTGAAAACACTAAATAATACAAGATGAAGAGTAGATCATCTTGTCTATTCCTATGACATAAACTTTGTAAACTTTTTGAAATTGTAACGTTGTGTAGGATGAATCAATAAGACTCTCAATGAGTTTGTAGATCTTTAAAGATTAAAGATCAAGTTACAGTGAAACCTCAGATAAACTCATCGATATCAGTGTGAGAGTGAGGCTACTCCCTATGGGAAGTGGGTTGTCTTTAGAGCGTTGATAAACATAATATTTACATATGACTATAACGTGTAAGCCTTAAGAAACACCTCTAAGATTATATATTTGTAATTGAATCTTAGTGTACTATAGATATGTAGTTCAATACATAATTTACTACATATTTTGGTACATGAAAATTCAAATACAAGTGAATGTTCAAATTTTTATATACCTTCATTTTGTGTACAAATCTTATAATGCTCAGATTAATTTTATTATTTTAAAATTAGGGGGAATTATTAGTATATTCTATTTATTTCAAAATAATATTATAAATGGAGGAGTTGTTATGCATTTCAAATTTCAAAAAATTATTATTTAGTAGACCAAACTGTTACATGTGTGTTGGTCATTTAATTTAATTTAATTTTAATATTATTGAATTGATGAAAGAACCATTGTAGGTGTTAAGGATTAAAGGGGGTGTATTGAAAGAATATTTTACTGTTTTAACTATTTCATGAAACAATATTTTAATGTTTTTATCATTTCAACTAAACTTTAAAAGAATTTAACAATATTTTATTGTGTTGACCATCGTTTCATTGAAACAAATGGTTTCAGGCATTTGATGGTTTTAATTTATACGTTAGATATTTATCACTCAAAAAACCTGGCCTAATGTTTTTGAGTAATCATTTTAGCTTGTTTTTAAAAGATTAATGATCAAGGTTCCGACCAACTTAATAGATTTGGTTTGGGCATAAACTTATTATGTGTTAGTAGAAAGCCTTTACGTAGCAGCAGGTTTCTGCTGAAACCAAGCCATGGCGCAACCAAGTACACCATAGGTCTATTGGCGGAAATCGAATTCGGCTAAGGTTTTCATACTTGATTAACGTACAAGTATGACCGAACTGTTCCGTTAAGATAACAATGCCCCTATAGCTCAGTGGTAGAGCGTCAGTCTTGTAAACTGAAGGTCCGTAGTTCGATCCTGCGTGGGGGCATTATTTATGATGCTTCTCATTTTTGTCTTCTTTAAAAATATGCGGTTCAGATTGGAATCTTTTGCTCGTGGGATTTCAAGACATTTATATATATTGTTCATTATCACATCTGAGCCCAGCTTCCTCACTAATTCTTCTTCTTCTTTTTTTTTTGGAAAAATAAAAAGTGTCTCTCTAAGGATGCATAATGCATGGATAGGTGTGGCCTCTAAATCCTCCACGTGTCCCATGACTCCTTCAGGATCCTCTGTAGCTCTTTGAGTGTTGCTCTTACCATAGATTGATGTGTGATCAGCTGTAGCAAAATTTTCTGTAGCTTTTCGTAGTATGAACAAAAAGACAAAAGCCCCATGTTAAAAGACAAAACAACCCAAGTTAAAAAACACAATACCCATGCTTTTTGAGAGAGGATTGTGTCCGCTTCCCTTAAAACCGCTAACCTCCGCTGGGTATCAAGGGGTTTTTGGCACTGGAGTGTCTGCCCCCTGACGCCCAGCGGAGGTTAGGGTTCTTTAAGGAAGGTAGATACAATCCTTTTGTGTACAAAAAGCTACAGCTGAGATCATTCCTCATTAAAATATTTTAATTTTAACCTCTTTTGTGTTAAGTCACTTTACTGTCTTTATTTTCGTCAAACATCACTCTTAACGGTGAGAGCAACAAGAAGTTACAGAGGATCCTCATACATGGATATATTATACATAGTTTCTTTTTGTAAAATAATAATAAATTATTGATTTAATAATGTATTCACTAACCTGGGCTGTAAAATAATGTTGGGCCATGCTCGGACTTGGAAGCCTGGGCCTTTTTTGAGCCCAGGATGACCCAAGCCTAAAATATTCAAACAAAGGGGCCAACCCCTACCAAGGTCCGGCCCAAACCAAGTCCATGCACACCCCCCTTGTTATGGAGGTGTCAATATTGTAGAATGAAAACCAGAAAACATCTAGACCTACCCTGTATTGGCAAGAATGTACTCATATTCCTTTTCTAATGTTGAAAAATTGATGGCACATACAGAATGGGTACATGCAGGAAAGTGATTAATGTGGTGGACACTATGTTATCAAGCTGTCAACCATCAAACTGGAATCCCCATAATATCCGGACTGACCCAGTATTTTGCATGGCTATCCTCCACTTAAGAGTTAGATCCATCAATCAGTTGATAATTCGATGGCACACTTTGATCGACGTTGAGATGGCCATTTAATCAAATTCTCATTTGAAGGGAGATAGGGAAAAGTCGTGAATCTGATTTCCAACCTTTATTACTCTATCATCCATCCAATAATATGCATACCTCAAGAGCCTGTTTGGCAGCCACCTGTAATGTAATCATTTCATTTGAGTTTCTCAAGGTATTTGTAACCATGAGGTGATGGTTTGTAATGAACTCATTCAAATTTCTAGTGATTAATTAACTACAATTAGAAATAAGTCATATTAGGTTTTTCTATAAAATGAAATGACTAATGTTGTCAAGCATAAATCGGTGCAAATCTGAATGCTTTCATTACAAATCATCCCATTGTGGCTACAAAAGCCTTGGGAAACTCAAATGAAACGATTACATTACAGGGGGCTGTCAAACGCAGCCTAAGACTTTAGTTCCATATTTTTTAAAACTGAATTGAACCGGATGGTCTAACTCAGTTTTAGTAGAACTAAATCTCTTCCGCCGATGCCCCCATGCTCGGGTGACCGCAGCATCTGTCTTCCATAGGGGAGACCCAGGGTTGAAACCTTGGAGGGGGAAGTGAGCAGTGCAAAGTGGTGTCGCCTGCTTAGGTTTCTCAAAGGCTCAGGCTGGTCCCACTCTGTGCATTTGTCGGGATGATGTAGGTTCATGTGGCCATAGCAAAAAAAAAAAAACCATATCTCTTATTGGTTCTTTGTACTTGCAAATCAGATTACACTAAAAACTGCATCTGATTGGTTTTTTTTTGGGTATGACACCTAATTTTCTTTGATCATCTGATTTTTAAAAGGGGTGCTGCTATTTACACCACACATATTTCTAAGTGCACCTTACTTAAAAAAATTTGTTTGGTTTTTCATTTTTTGATAAAACACATAAAAATGATATGTATTAAACACTGGAGCAAAGCTGCTGAAGAGCATCAACATCAAGGTTTGGGATAAGCCAGGAGGGAGGGGTCAAGGCCCACTCTAAATGTGAGTTTGAGGACAGGCCCCTCTTAGCCAAGCGGTCAACTACCACATTTGCACAACGTCTAACATGAGAATAAGATAAAATATTTAGAGTATTTGCAACAAAGTAACAATCTCTGATAGGTTCACATACGGACCAAGGAATCAACTCCGAATTGTCTGCTAGGAGAGAGATAATTTCAGCTGAATCTCCCTCCAAGATTACACATCTAAGCCCCAAGTGATGGGCTGTAATAACAGCTAGGCGGGCAGCCAGAGATTCAGCCACCAACCCAGAATCAGTAGTGCCCCCTTCTATAGTCGCATGCAAAAAGACCCCTCTCCAATCCTGAATAACCACCCCTGCACCATATGTATGGGAAGATGCACAAAAGGCTCCATCAAAATTTAATTTAAAAACATCTAATTCTGGTGGTTTCCATCTCAGCTGAGCATTCCTCGTGTCCCGGATCAAAAAAGTACCACTACTATCTATTCCTTCATTTATGCTCTTGAAAGCAACCAAAGAGGCATTAAGCATATTGAAATTGGCTTTTTCAAAAACACATTTATTTCTTACTTTCCAAATATTCCAGACATAAATAGCAATTGTAGACAATAATTCCTTACAATCATATTTTGAAAAGTTAGGAAAGTTACACCACTTTTGAAACCATTCAAAGAAGTTTAAGGAATTATCCAATAGTGTTCTAAGACAAAAGGGGGAAAGCAAACCAAACTGGGGCTACATTTTTGCACTTTACTAAGCAATGCATGATGGACTCTTTAACCTCTTTACACAAAAAGCAAAAGTCGCTAATAGAGATTTTCTTACGAATAAGTTTTTCTTTAACTGTGAGGGTCTTTTTACATGCACGCCAAACAAAGTGTTTTATTTTTGGAGGGATATTGAGGGACTAAATATTCTTCTAGGAGCTTCGCTCATTATGAAATGGGGGAGAGGGCTGTAGGGATGAATTTACAAACGTAAAATAGGCAGATTTGACTGTGAAGTGACCTTTCTTATCTGAGCTCCAAATCAATTGATCACACACCTTAGAACGTGGAAGTGGAATCCTTTGAATTATAGCTTCTTCCTTAGGAGATATCCATCCCCTTATACCTGACAAATCCCAAATTTTCAGAAAGGGATCAATAAGCTGGTAGACCCAATGGATTTGGGGGGGGGTTCATTTGAGATGAGGGTAGGTTTGAAATTTGTTAAATTTGGGATTCATGGATCCTTCTAAATATTAATGTCTTTCCTTGAGCCCACTTTCCAAATTAAACCCTTGAGTAAAAGATCCCTACCCCTTAACAAACTCTTCCAAGCCCAGAAACATTTATTTTTACACTTTGATAAGAGAAAGGGAGTTTTTGGAAAGTAAAGAGATTTAAACATTTTGACCTATAAACTATTATGATTATTAATGATTCTCTAAGCTTGTTTTGCCAAAAGGACTAAATTATAATTGTGAAGATCCCTGAATCCCAAACCTCCTTCCCTTTTACTTTGTTGTAGTTTGTCCCAACCCACCCAATTTATTTTTTTTTCATTGTCCTCATTGCCCCACCAAAATTTTCGTTGCATCACATTTATAGATTTACAAATGGCTTTTGAGAGGAGAAAGCATGACATAGCATAGGATGGGATGGCCGCAACCACTGATTTAAGGAGAACTTCCTTCCTCGCACGAGAGAGTAGTTTTCCTTTCTAGCCTTGAACTTTCATCCTTGTTCTATCTTCAATGTATGAAAAAAAAGAGATTTTATCTCTACCAATAGAGGACGGGAGACCCAGATAGGATCCTAGATATTTTGCTTGTTTCATACCCAACCTACCCAGGATTACACCTCTAAATTGCCTAGGGGTATTTTGGCTAAAAATGACTTCCGATTTTTGTTGATTTATGGTCAGACCCGAGGCCTCACTAAACTATGATAGACATTCCTTTATTTTCTCCACTTCCTTAGTATTAACCTTGGAAAAAATACAGCAATCATTGGCAAACAACAAGTGAGAGATAACTGGGTTAGAATTAATTAATTTTGATACCGAAAATTTGATTTGAATTCTCAAGATTTACCAAGGAAGCTGATAATCCCCCTGCACAAAGAAGGAAAAGGAAAGGGGATAGAGGATCTCCTTGTCTAAGACCTCTAGAAGGAGAAAACTCTTTTCCAAGAGACCCATTAATTAAAGCTTTGTATGAGACAGAAGGCATATATTCTTTTATCCATCCAATCCACTGGTCATTAAATCCCACTTTCTTCATCATCGAGAGGATCATAGGCCATTCAACTCTATCATATGCTTTGCTTATATGTAGCTTGATGGTCATATGATGGTTATTGGATTTAGCCTTTTTGAGAAACCTGAGCACCTCATGGGCTATTAAAATGTTATCAGAGATTTGATGACCCTTAACAAAAGCGCTTTAATGAGGGGAGATGATTTCAGAAAAAACCTCATTCATCCTATTTGCTAAAGTTTTAGAAATAATCTTGTAGAAAGCGTTACAAAGACTAATGGGTCAAAAATTAGACATAGTCTCAAGAATCTTGATTTTGGGGATTAAGGCAATAAAGGTTTTGTTAATTGATGCCAAAGACGAATTCCAACTAAAAAAATTCTAGACAGCTTCTATAACATCTTTCCCCACCAGCTCCCAGTACTCTTGGAAGAAACCAGCTTGAAAACCATCAGGGCCTAGGGCCTTTAGCTTACTCATTTGTAACACTGCCCATTTAATTTCCTCCTCATAGAACTCCCTATTGAGGAGAGAATTTGACTCTTCCGAAAGGAACAAATAAACATTTCTTGTAATATTTTGGATTTAACTTCCTGAGGGATTATTTGATTTAAAGAGATTTAAGAAGTAGCCTGAAGCCGCCTCCTGAATATTTTTTTGACCATGAATCCACTTACCTTTCTCATTTTTAATAGATAAGATTCTATTTTTGGCTCTTTTAGCTAGAGTAGTAAGGTGAAAAAAATTTGGTGTTGTTCCTATTGCCCCATCTTAGCCAGTGATTCTAGATTTTTGTGCCCATCTAATCTCACTTTTCTTTAACCAATCATCTAAGTTGTCCTCTTCCGCTCTAATGGCCTGAAGTACATCCTCATTTGGCACTTTTGCAAGTAAGTTCTTGAGGTTCTCTCTAGCCTCGTCAATATTCCGATCAATATCCCCATACACAGACTTGTTCCATTTACGAAGATAGGAACGCAGGGCATCGAGCTTACATTTTACCCTCGTAAGAGCATCTGGATGATTCTTCTTAGACCAGATGGACTCAATATAATCTTTGCAGTTAGGATGACTAATCCACGCCCATTCAAATCTAAATGGTCTTGGGGAGAAATTAGACGGGGGAGATAGATCTAGGATAATGCAACTATGATCCGATCCTTGCATGATCATATTCTCCATAAAAGCTCTAGGATAATGAAATTTCCATAAATCATTTACAATGGCTCTATCTAACCGTTCCTTTATATGCCTAGTCCCACTTTGCTTATTTATCCAGGTATAATGAGGTCCGTAATGTCCTAAATCAAACATGTTCCCCTCATCCAAAATCTTTGAAGCTCTTCTAATACAACTATTCGGTATTTTTAAACCCCCGAGTTTGTCCTTTCGATCCCAAATGCAGTTCTAGTCCCCTATACAAAGAAGGGGACCTTGATTGAGATTGATTTTCCTGATTATAAGATCATAAAAAATCCCTCTATTCTCTTTTGTCGGTTCACCATACACAAACTAAACTCTCCACCAAATATTTAATTCATTATCAGTGATTGTGGCACTAATAAATCTAGGATTCAATTCTGTGACCCTCAAAGAAACATCTTTTTTCCAGAGAAGAACCAATCCCCCTGAAAAACCGACTGCATCTACTGCTTTGATATTCCAATCTCTAAAACATCTAGACTTTTTGCTAAACTTTTCACCTTGTCATTTTGTTTTCGAAACAAAAACTATTTACGGGTGTCTAGACTTAATCATCCCTTAATGATCTAGCTGTCAGGGATTTCCTGATTCTCTGGCAGTTCCAACCAGAGATCTTCATAGGTCACTAAGATGCTATTCTGGGATAGACACTGGAACCCATTCATAAATAGAGACCTTTTGAAGCAGAAATCCCAATAGAAACCCATCTAAAATTGTAGCAATAGTTCCACTACTTTTAAAGATATTTCTCTGGGTAATGAAGGGAAGAAGAAGAGAACCCTAGAGAGGTATGGTATATTACTATGTTTTTTCCTAATAATCCTCTTACATTCCATAATAGTCCCAGTGGAAAAACACTCCCACAAAGGCCACTGAAAAAGGCATCTAATTTGCAAACCAAAATTGCCTAGGGTACACAACCTAACAGATAGACCAATTTTAACTAAAGAAAACAATAGAAGCAAATCTTCCTCTTTCTTTCCCCATTTTGACCCCTTAATTCGACATAATTCCCCCATAGACAAGATAAGACCACTAAATTTACTTGAGGGAAATACCAAACTCCATTTATTTTGCCGAAACTTTGCTTGAGTCCCACTCCCTTTGACCACTGTGTTTGTCTTAGTGGATGATGAGAGCCTATAGAAACCAAAAAAACTATTCCTAGGGTAAGATACATGGATTTTATAAAGACTCTGTCCCTCATTCCCTTGGTAGTAGTAGGGATGTGCCAATGAATACAACTAGTAATAGATGTGGTAGAGAATTCATATAGAAGCAGCCCCCAGAGAAACATAGAATTAAGCTCTTACCTATTGTGATACTCTTGCCTATTTGTCATAGGATAACTAAGACTTGAGCATCCCCTATTCTTTTGGAATATTACCCCTCTTTGGTGCCCTTTTTTTCTAACTAACTCCAAATTCAACACATTGAAGGGAGACTCAGATTGTTCATTTGGTAGAATACAAGGGCAAGCAATATAGATAACAGGTAAAGAAAAGAGGACACATAACTTAGATGTCGATTTATGCTTAAAGACATAAATTTTAAAGAGAAATACCTCTGGAGCAAATTCCCATACAGCACTGCAACGCTTCTTTGATACCCCTTCCCCTCTGGCAGTAACCCACCCCCTCTGACACCCCCTCTTCCTCTCTCTTCCTCCCTCTTCCGCACTACCTCTCTCTCTCTCTCTCCTCTTCCTCTTTCTTTCCCTCTCTCTCCCTCCCTCCCTCTCTCCCTCTCTTTTTTTTTTTTCTTTTTTCTCCCGGCAACCTATTTGGACCACAAGCCTGAACGGGGTCCCTTTGTTTGGGCCTGTGGGTCATAATAGGTCGACGAGAGAAAAAAGAAAAAAAGTAGAGGGAGAGAGGGGGGGAGAGAGAGAGAGGAGGGGGTGCAAGAGAGAGGGAGGGAGGGAGAGAGAGAGAGAGAGGAGGGGTGTGGGAGAGAGGGAGAGAGAAAGAGGGAGAAAGAGAGAGAGGGGAGTGCGGGAGAGGGAGGGAGAGAGAGAAAGGTGGTGCAGGAGAGGGAGGGGGGAGGGAGAGAGAAGAAGAGGGGGCGCTCTAACAGTCGGAGACATTTTTAGGGGAGGAGTATAAAAGGAAAAAAAAGTAGGGTGAGGGGAGGTTAGAAATTTTAATGGTGCGAATAACAACTCCTTTTTAAAAGACATGATTTTAATATGGTTTTGAAAACCCTACGTAAGTTAAACCCCTAAAAACCATCCACCTACCTTTATTTCATTTTTTCTTTTTCAAACACCTTAAATATTACAAAACCCTATCCTTACATCCACTTGAAAGAAGAAGAAGAAGAAGGTGAAGAATAGAGGAAAAGAGGAACTAGTAACTTAACTAGTTAACCATATTTTCAAATATGAACGAGACTAGAGGTTGGGGTTCTTTAATATAATTCCTCCAATACCCTTTGCTCTCATTCCTATTTTTTATGAGTTTTCTTAACTATTTGGGTATTTTTTTTATTCGATTATATTTAACAAACCAGGTGAACCAAGGGTTAATCCCAGTTTGACCAAAACCAACAATGTTGAAATATCTTAATGATCACGGGCCCATGAATGCTCTGTTTTCCATTTTGGAAAATAGGGCAGCCGCAGATCAACCTACTCACCCCAGCCCCCTTTCTATTTTGTGAAAACATTGGAAGATGTACGCTTACCTGCTTCCCACTTGCGACCACACCTATGACCAACCTTCCGTCTTGAGCATCTGAGAATCCTTTGAATCTCACCCACTAGCAAACTACACAAAACGGTGATTGCCTCAATCGCCCAATACTTCCTTACCAACGTCTCCTACGTAGGAAAGGTCAACACATTTTGACCAACCATTGTTGCTTAAGAGAGAGAATAGAAGGAGTTTGGTGAAATTTTGAACGTGAAGAAGAAGAAGAGATATTCTTCATGGCATGTGTGAATCCCACATTTAATGCTCTCTCTTCTCTCTCTCAGCTCACCAAAACTCTCCACCTTCTCTTTACCCATTGATTGTTGAGAACTTAGCTTCAGCCTTAAGGTCTCCAGTCAATACTCCTCTAGAGATTGCGATATCTTTCGAGAGGTTTGTATATCTTAAAGAATTGAGTTGAACAAACTCAATTTTTGGTGTTGTGAAAGCACACTATAATTCTTGAGCATATTATAGATTCGTGCAGTAACGATAATGTTATGTTGTCGAAATTTCGATAACTGAAATAGACACCGGGCTTTAAATAACAGCAAAAGTTTATTCGTCTATGCCGGGGAGTGCAACTCCGTTAAAAGACAAGGGTTCTACTCTAGTGAAATTGTATCTCAGAATTAGCTTGGCTGTATCCCTTGCACAATATTGGGAGACCTCGACTATCTTTAAGAAACGTGAAAACGACATCTTCTTAGTCTCGGATGAATCAATGTTAAAATAAACAATAAGAAAACTCAAAGTTTGAATTTGAAGTTAAAGCTTGAGAATGACCAAGTACTCATGAATGATCAAAAGCCAAGCTTGCGAATGAAACAAGGTTGGAGTTTGCGAATGAACCATATTTGGCATGTGCAATTGAACTAGTTCGGGGTGCGTGATTGACAATACGGGAATGAACCTTCAATTGAGCAATTGATTTGTACGCAATTATTCAAGTACTTTGTGCGATTGTCTTGAATTGCACCTGAAGCTCCTCCTACTTGATTTATCATCCTGAAAATCAACAAACAACCTCATTGGTTTGTTGCCTAGTCTAGTTTTCATAACTATGCTTAGTCCTCATAATGTTTTATTTTAACATGCTATTTTTAGTAACATTTCATTTTGTTGTCTAGGCGATTTAGTATGTGGTCATATTCTCATCTATCTTGTGTGTTTTATCATCCAAAATTTATTTTCTTTGAAATAATCTAGTAGTGCCAAAATTAATTCACAAATAGTTGGAATAAGGATAATGAGACCAACTATGGAAAAGATGTATTACCAAAAAAAAAAAAAACCTATGGAAAAGGTGTGGAGAAAGTATTATTAGTTTTCTTTTTTCTTCATTTTATAGGATTGATCAGAGATTTAATTAAGGTCAGTAGGTATCCGTGTAAATGGGTGGACCTAGTCACTACCATACGTCTTTATCCAAAGGTTGAAGGTATTTTAATTGTTTTGGAGTCACACAATTTTAAAATGTTTAAAATAATAGAATTAAACTTTTTTGTTTTTAGAAAATTGATGCCCAGTCACATCACTTCAGTCATTTTGATTCTGTAACTAGTCTCCCTCCGTTGCATTTGCTAAGCATTCCTAGTAACCACTAAAGCTATGATGTGAATATGGGAATGTGCTCTTCATATATCCCAAAATCAGCACAAATTTTCGACAATATATTAGAAACTGCCCTAGAGGTTAACATGAATAAGGGGCAGGTCCAAATCAATCTAGTTCAATCAACATATACATGTAAGGATGGAAAAAGTGTTGAAAATAATGATGTTTGTGGTAGTAACAGATCACAAAATATATCACAGTTCATCAAATAAGAGTGCAATCCAATATGTTGACAGTACAGTGTGATGACATATAACTAACAGTGTTTAGTATGTAGCAACTCACAAGATGTAGATACCTCTGATTTGAAACCGGTTCAACCATGCAATCCAATACAGTACATAGGAAAGTAACTTGCAAATTAAAAGAGTAAGGACTTATTGGTAGGTGTGCGGGCACGTGTAATATGTTGTTCTTGAAGTGATATTCACCGGCCTCTCTCACATATGGCTTGCTCGATGACCACCCTTACGAACAACATCTCCTCTAACTGACCCCATACAGCTAAGTAGAGATTGATTCGAACAGTTCAATCTAATCTCCAATGCCAATAATTTAATATATATGAAACTCAATACAAAATCAATAGAAAAACCAGTGAGAGGTATATAGATGAAGACATTGGTTCATATTACATAAGCTAATTTAATAAAATAATTAATTATGTGAGTCACCCGCACCAAGAAGTTATGCCATGCCCTAACTCAGTTCAGTTCAACCTTCAACCCCATTACCCCTTAAATTCCTGCAGTTACTTATAAGGTAGAGTTGAAAGTACTTCACTTCCAATGATGTAAGACTAAACTTCTCAAAAGAAAGTGTTAGAAGGTTGGTTTGTCTTTGGTTTTAGGCATAGTCATTACTAAACCTCTTTGTTTAAAGGTTGAAGGAATTTTAGTTGTTTTGGAGTCACTCAATTTTAAAATGTTCTAAACACTAGAATAAAACATTTTTATTTTTAGAAAATTGATGCCCAATCAGATCACTCCAGTCAGTCTCTTGCAATTGCTAAGCATTCCTAATAACCAATAAAGCTATGATGTGAATATAGGAATGCATTCTTCATACATTCCAAAATTAGCACATATTTTCAACAATATATTAGAAACTGCCCTAGAGGTTGACATGAATAAGGAGCAGGCCCAAATCAATCTAGATCAACCAACATATACTAAGGATGGAAAAAGTTCTCAAGGTATCATTCCTGTGAGGATATAGGAATGATATCTACCAGGTGGGATTTGGTATGGTCCCTAAAGTAAGAATGACATTAGGGGCCAACACATCAGCGCTGAAAAAATGATATACATTTTTTGGGGGATGCTCTTCACTTTTTGGCACTGATGTGTTGGTCCTTAATGTCATTCTTACTTTAGGCTAGCTTTAAGTTGTCCTATCAAATCCATAAGGGATACCTAGAGATGAGTA
Source organism: Platanus orientalis (assembly GCA_025762735.1). Lineage (NCBI taxonomy): Eukaryota > Viridiplantae > Streptophyta > Magnoliopsida > Proteales > Platanaceae > Platanus > Platanus orientalis. The sequence continues at coordinate 5,855 of JAOXJP010281431.1, read as the reverse complement.
AGTTGTCTACAGCCCTAAATCCTTCTACAGTCTGAATGGTCATATCACACCAACAAAAATGGTTTAATGGTTATGGTTTGACTGAAATTTGATATTCAAATCTTGAGGGTGTCAAATCATAGCCACTTTTGTAATTGTGATAGGCCCGTTTGGACTATAAAGTGATTGATTTAAAGTTGTAGACGATTTCATCTTGGTGGGCGTAGCCTCTAGGTGCACACATAAACGTGCATTATAGAGTGATATTAACGATGTGTACCCATTTTGTATTTCACTTACGTTGCCCCAAATTTCCAGCTACTCCAAATAAATATAGGAGTGTTTACACCTTTTCACACACACACACACCTCTTTGTGTTGTGTGCGCTTGAAATAAACAACCTCCCTCAGACCCTACTTCTAAGGACCCAGACTCAAATAATGTGACTTAAACCATATGCTGCCACATGTCACTTGGTTGTTCTTTAGATGGGAATCTTAATCTCACCTGGTAATGGCATCAAAGTGTAATAAAATGGGATTGATGTAATGACATGTTACAGGACGGATCAAAATAGATGATCGTGCAAAGAAGAGCAAAAAACCTGAAGCTCACGTATTATCACAGTTTGCGTTAACTTTCAGGAAACCTCTTTTGCTAGCAATTTGAATTGGAGAATGATGGTCTGTGTTGACACTGACCTCTATATGTGTGCCATTGATTGACACGTGTTTTTGAATATGGTCTCTTTTTTAACACCTACTTTTTCAACGGAACACTTTTTTGGACGTTTTAAACCCACAACACTTATAATTCACCATATATACTACAGACACATTTTCATCACAGAATATTTTCCTCGTTTGAATTTATGTTCCAGCTTGGGGCGAAAGAATGTCATCAGCACCGTGAGTACTTAATCTGCAAAAAAAACAGATTAAATGTCCCAAATTGAATCTACCTTTAAAATTGTAGTACCCATAGTGTGTAAACATCGGTATAGTGGTCTCCTCGATCAACTTGAATTTCAATGCATGAATTCATAGGTGGCAATTGGTTACAGGTGGATCACCTTGTTCTTACTTCATTTTACAGTAATGACATTGAAAATGGGGCTAGAAAGTGGAATGACATGTTAGAGAATGCATCACAACTGTGTGCAAAGAGAAGAAATGAACTTGAAGCTCACTTATTACCAGTCTGCTTCAACCATCAGGAAACCTCGTGCTTGCAATTGGAAGTTGGAACAAGAGAGCATGATTTGAATCCAACCCATCATTTCTAATTTTACTCGGTTGAAGTTGTACTCACTGGAAAAGAAAACTGAATCATTTTAAAAGGGATTCACCAAGTTAACATATAAATGATGTGAACTACTAGGCTATTTGCTAACCAATATGATGCTTTTGGTTTTTAACTTGAGAGCAGGCAAAAATATATGTTTCATTGAGTAGAAATTAATGGATACTACACAGAACATACAATTTCCAAAGAATAAAATGTGAAATTACAAAAAAAAATGTCGGTATATAGTGACCAAAGCGATACAAGGGATTAGAAAAATACCCCTTTTCAGAAACAAAAACCTATGGATACAAAAATTACAAAAATTGCATGCATCACATCTGCTTAATTTCATCATAACGCATATATTTATTCATCCACACCACTGCCCAAAATGTAGTCCATGAAACAAGAATTGACAACAACATAGGGAAAATCCCATGTTGGACTATGTAGCAAGTCAGCACAATACAAAGGGAAGGCAAGTGAGTGACTGAAATGTAAATCAAGTACCTAATGAAATGGTAATCAATACTGCCATGCTATAAAGTGCTGATAAACACCACAGTTGATGCAATTAGCCAATTAAGATATTGGTCTAATGGTCTTCTTGTCACATAACATCAAATATGGTAAGAGATTAGCTTCATGTGAGTATACCACAAACAAAAGGTTGGTAGTACTCAACTTTACTATTAGATCTAACAATAATATAGCTTTTCCACTTTTTTAGGAAAGAAATGACAAGAAATTGATGATTTAGAACCCATGCAGAAAATGATTTAAAACCCAGGCAGAATATGGTTGCAACAGTCAACTTGAGACCCAGAGATAGCTGAGCAGGTCAAATTGACAGACATGTTATACTCAAACCTGGACAAACCAGTGACCTGCATGGTTCAACCATCAAACTGCTCATATTGCACCAGACCCTTTGCCAAGTGCAATTACAACAAAGTTTGATCGAGTTTCGTCAGGTGTCACTGTTAATTTTCTCTGGTCCCTGTTGAAGTATATTACTTTGTGTATCTCCTAACACCTTAAGGTTTTGGGAGAGTTGGTTAATTTACTGTCAACATGGTATCAGAGCAGTTTTGGTCATGGGTTCGAATCCCAGTGGAGGTATTTTCCCCGGTGTAGTGTTGTGTGCTTGTGTACGCGTTGTGTGGACCCATGTCTAGCTCCCCAAGTGTGTTCCCAGGAGAGAACAGTGTTCCTCCTAAAAGGGGTTGTTGAAGTATATTAATTTGTGTATATCCTAGCTCCCCAAAGAGAACAGTGTTCCCCCTGAAGGGGGGTGTTGAAGTATATTAATTTGTATATTTCCTAACACCTTAAGGTTTTGGGAGAGTTGGTCAATTTACTGTCAACAGTCCCAACAGTTTGTTGTTGCCACCACCACTCAAGAGAGGTATAGAGATCTATCAAGGACAGATATTTCCTGTGCTACAAGGGGAGGGGGAGAGGTGTATAGGAAGAGACGTTACAGAAACATAGTAAGAGACCCAACAGAGTATTATTCCACTTTATATATGCCATTCATAGTTATCTATTGCTCTTTTCTTTTAATTTTTTATAATCTGGAAGGGTAGCACCATCGGGTCAGCTTAGGTTGAACTGCTGGTTTAATAGGATTGACTCGACATACCTCCCTGGTTAGTTTGATCCATAATTGCAGGGAAGCTTGGTACAATGTGAGAAGCTTGCTTCCTGCAAAGCTCATTTGGAAAGCTAATTCCATTATGCTTCTCCAAGTAGTGGGAAGCATGCTTCCTAAATGTGGGAAACACAGTGAAGCAAGTGAAAGCTACTATGAGAAACGATTGGAAGCCTCTGGAGAAGCTAATCGAAATGTTTGGAGAATCGACTAAGAAATGATCCAAAAAATAATATTGCATTTTATTTATTGTAAAACCTTAGCATTGAATAAAATATTATCTCTGAGATTTAGTAATGATTATGAAGGAAAAAAAATAGTATTGAATTTATTGTTTATATTATTTTATTCCAATCCAATAAAAATGATTCAAATCTATACAAGGTCTTCTACAATCTGACTCTAATATGTAAGTTATCTTACAAAAAATCTTATGTATGGTAAAGTCTTAAGGTATGGTTGGCCATACCGATAACAAATGGTTTGCATATTGCTTTATATGTCCTGATTTTTTGTACTTACATAGTATAGCTTTAAGGTTTTTTTGTACTTTCTTTATGTTTATTCACTTTATTGTATTATAGTTGAAATTATTTATTATAACTTATAGTTATTTACTATATTATCATTTTTTGTTTCTCGCTTCCTAAGGATTTATTGAGTGTCGCTTCCCACTTCTCGCTTTTGCATTGCTTCCCACTATGGTTCAATCTCAGACAAGGTCATGGTTGTCATATGTGTATGATGTGGTGAGAAGGCATAATTTACAAGTGCTAAGATCATCCATATATTGGCTGATAATGTGGAGTTGGAATATGTTTAATCAGTTGATCATAGCAAGTAGTTATATCCACCAATTGACTGCCTATATTGTGTTGGGAGTGGAAAGGAGCCCACCAGTAAGAATGCTTTGGATTTAGTTCAAGTAGAGTGTGAACTAATCAGTCCATGACAGATAAGCGTCCAAAGATGAGACTGATTTAAACTGAGCGAGCAGTCACAACAATGGTAATTCAATATCAAGAAGTATCCACATGTCTAAGATTCTTAGTGTGCACCCGTTAGCATGGTAATAGTAGTCCAGTTCTTCTGCACTTCTTGACATGTAATAGGGTGACTAATCTCCACTGGTACCAATAACATCACTCTTTGTATGTGTCGACTGTATAGGTTCTCCTGGGATTGAGTTAAGAGGGCTTTTTGGTAAAACCCCATGGATTACAAAGTAGAATTATGAGGGGAGATTGATTCAAAGAAAGAATACAATTCCAGCAGAGTAGAAATTTTATTCGTTTTACTAGGGTGTTAAAATAAGCTTGATTAAAAGCACTCTTGCTAGTTTTTCTATCTATAACTTATCTTTTTCTTATCAGCAACCAGAAGGTGTATGATCTTATTAATATAATGAAATCTGTATAAGTACAAAAGACAAAGCATGCCCACAAAATCAACAAAAGTCCTTTACAATATTTGAATTATCAATGTAAACATCAAGTCCCCTTCTAACTCCATTCACTCCATATCATGACATTCCATATGGAAGACCAGTCCAAAAAACGTAGGATTGATGCATGATCAACTAGATTCATCACTAGGTAATTGAGGCCTTAAGCCTCTAATGAAACAGCAGTGGATTTGGGTTTAATAGGATAATTAAAAGAGAGGTTATGGTGTTCATAAATAATGGAACTAGGTTCAGTTGAAAGACAGATTGATTTTTGTTTCAGGTTTACAGAAGTTCAGAAATCTGTATGGGATGATTAGGTTTAAAGGAGAATTAAGTATGGTTTTAAGTAGTGTTTAGAGGGCATTTAGGGTAGTTTATGTTATTTTGTTTTATGCAAAAAAGGGGGGGGGGGGTTAAGAGTGCTGGTCGTGTGAGTCTGTTTAGGGGGGGTAGTTCAGGTACTTTGGTTCAATTTTATTAAAAAGGGTTTAAGAACCCTACGACTGTATCGAATTGAAGAGAATTTGAAATAAGAATTTGTGTTTTTGTGAAAACCCATGAGTGGGCTATTCTCTTCTTCCTCACGGTTTTCCCCAGGTAAGGAGAACTTCATCCTCTTCAATATCCTTCATCCTCTTCTTCTTCCCATCTTTTCTCTTCTCATATTACTCATCTTCCTTCTTCTCATTTTCCTCCGTTCTTCTTTTTCTTCTCTTGTTTTCCCTACTTTCCTTTATCAGAATTTTTCTGCAGCACATAACCTCCATTGACTCTTTTAATCACCATTCATTAACCTATTCATTTTTTAACAAATCCTTCCATAAAAGTGTTATCCACCCTTGGGCGATCCAATTGTTAGAAATGTGTGTCCTGACAAAGCCATTCACATAAAATATAGGCATGATTAATTAATAATAACTATTTAATTCTATCATCACATGTATCTGTTTCTTTATATGGGTAATTATTTGATCTCATGAGGTGACATAGATGGTCCTCAGGTAATATAGTAGGATGTCAGACACATTGAAATGTGTGGAGAGATTTGATTATCCAGTTCTTGTAAACCTAAAAGTTTACAACTATGGGTGATACTGGGCACATCACTTATAGGGTTGCTATATGTAGAGCGTGATGGAGTGATGTAATCTCAGTCACTGGAGTGAGACTCTAGGCTTGCATGTGGGTGGATTATATAAATGTATTAAAGGGATCTATTATGAACACACTTGGTAAAACATCACTACCAAGATAAGTGTTGTTCATATTTATAGACTCGTCCTTAGACCTGAGGGGTTTATATTTTTTTAAGTTATTATGTTAGTCATTTTGAGCACCCAACTAGTGATGCCTAATTGGAGGCTATATCATGGGTAGTTTGCATAGCCTAAATGATACTTGAGAGGATATAAATGCCCAACAAGGAATCCACTACCCTTAAGTGGGAGAATATTCAGTTTAGGAAATATGTGATTTAATTGGACATG
>JAOXJP010281420.1:8044-19461 GCA_025762735.1 Platanus orientalis | reverse complement strand
ATGCGACGTCTTGACTAAGTGATGGATGGAACGTCGCACAATTTTAATCTGTTCGGGCCAATATACCCCAATCAATCTAACTTTATAAAGGGATGGGTAAAGGCTCCCCCGTTCGTTAAACCTATGAATAGAAGCAAAGCTCCTAGTATTGAAAGTTGAAACTTACTGCAGACTCATTCCAACCCTACAATCCCGAATTGTTAGCGCCCAATTCATAAATCTAAGACACCTTCTCATCTCTCGCTGCAAACGAACTACGTTATCTCTAATCTCCTATCTGTACACCAGCCTGGTTTCCTCTTTCCCGTCGGTTGGGAAAAGGGGGTATTGCACTACCCCCTTTCTCCCTTTCCCGCTGCCATTCGTCCCTCCCCACCACACATCAAATCCCCTCCAATGCAATTTCATACCTCAACCACAACAAAGATCAATGAAGATTAAGATAACCATCTCTCAGCCATCATCGTTTCAATTTCATCAAAACTGGCCATGGTCATACCTATACCCCTACTCAACTGGGTCTTCGATCTCACCACCCTCTCCTTCATCCTCTTTTTTCTCCTCTTCTCCCTCTTCTCCCTCGCCCTCATCTTTCACTTCCGCCTCAAAACCCGAAACTCCCATTATCTCAAGGACTTCAACTCTCTTTGGACCGTTCGCATCCTCCTCGTCTCCTTCATCTCTCTCTGGGCTTTAACCGAACTCCTCCGTCTCCCTCTCCTTCGCCGCCAACCTTTCCCCCTCTTCCCTTCACTAACGCTAACCCAACAAGCCAATCTCTGCAAGCTCCACGTCGTCCTGTCGCTCGGCCTCTTCGAGCCCGGATTCCTGGCCACCCTTCTCTTCCTCGTCAACGTCTCCGTCAGAAAAAGAAACCCAAACGATACATTGGGCACGGCAATCTTGATTGTCTTCTCTTCCTGCCTTCCCCTTCTCGTCTTGCAGGTTCTGTTCGTCTTCTTGTCTCCAAAAGAAGGGAGGCTTCCGAAGTCTTTCGGGAGGAGTTTTGTGGTTTTGAAAGACGGGTTTAGCGGTGCGACGGTGTTCTGCGCCTACCCTTTATTGAGCGCCGTCGCTTTTGGTTGTTTTGGGGTGGTGTACGGGTTGTGCTTTTCTTTGTCTTGTTGGAGAGTGGTGGCGCTTGTGATTAACAAGGGGTTGAGGGTTCGAATCTACGCGCTAGCAGCTGCGGTTTTGCTGGCACTGCCAACCCAGATTTTGTTTCTGGGTATTTCTGTGTTGTGGAGGCCGGATCATGAGGTTTTTCAAGGGCTTGCGCTTGTGGTGTTCCTGAGCGTGCTATCGTGCGCGGTGGTGGGAGAGGGGATTCTGGTGATTAGGCCGATCGGCGACGCGTTGGCTGCCGGAAGAGGGTTTCGCCGGTGGAGATGCGAGGAGAGGATGCAGGACCGGGTCGAAGTGGGCGAGAAACGGGTGGTTGGAGAGTAGCGAGAACGGTGGAGATGTGATGGGGAATTTGAATTGTTTGGATGGTGTTTTTGTCATTCCAATGGGAAATTGAATGTATCAGAGGGTATTTCGGACGGCAGCAAAGCTGGACGCTGATGCAAATACTAAAATGCCCTCATGTGAACGAACCTTAATGGTGGAAACTTTGACCGGGTAAATCTTTTTGATGATATGCTTTGCTTCTCTTTTTTATTGGGTTGGTAAGATTTTCTTAAAAGATTAATTGGAATGCTTAGATACATTTGTTTCTCTTTTTTGGTCCCCTAGCAATGTTATATTGACGACAATGCTGTATAGTTTTGTTTTTGAGCATTGTAATATGACTACATCAAATTCTCTTTCCAGCAATTTTAACATGACTTAAGGCTTACACCATTTGCTTTTCAAAACCACCTCCCCCTTTCTTTGGGGTGTATCCTCAAAAATTTATGAGGAAGGATCCTCTGTCCAAGATGCACCGTTCGCCCCCGCTTACGGGGATGTGGCCCCATACACCTTTTACAAAAGCCGTGAGGGGGCGAACAGCACCGACCAAGAAGGAATTAGCAAACCATGTTTTAACCACGGATAAACAGAACCCCGCTTGGCTAGAACATGGGACCCTCTCATTAGCCTTCCTAATTGTATGAATAAAAAGGATTTCAAAACCAGCACCAACAGTTCTGAATAAATCAGAGAGGATTGTAAAGCTTCCAAGGAAAATTATTACATGAATTGTCAAGACATTAAATAACAGAAAAGGTGTACATTAAATAACAGATAAGGTGTCTCCTTCCAAAAAGATATGCTTGGTTACCCTAACTTTCTCATATGATCTTGTGGGGCATGTTTGCAACATTTACCAATAAAATAAAATAAAAATCCTGTCCTTGAAAAATACATCACTGATTTTCTTTTCTTTTTCTTTTTTCTATTTTTAATTCCCTCTTCTGTGAGATATACATCACTGTGATGTAATGGAGCATCAGTGGTGGAGCCACATGGTAGCAAGGAGGGTCAATATGTGAGTACATAATAATGGCCAGACGTAATAGTATGCTTGATCATATCAGCTATCCCCCCTTCCCCCAACCAGATTAGGTATGCTCATAACCAGCAGGTGACATGTCATGTTGGAAAAGTGATTTTTACTTTTACTTTTTTGATGTCATATGTCCCCTGCTAGTTGTATGCACACAGTTTATGCCCATTAAGGGGGGGACACACTGTTGGCACCCCCTTAAACCTCTTGCTGTTACCCCTAGGAGAAAATCCTGGCTCCACCCCTGGGCCCAATATGAGATTTTCTATTGGATTCTAATATTCATCAAATTGAAGACTAAGCACGGGGCGTGGTTGGGCCATTCATTACTTAGTTACAGGTTACAACCACCATGGAGATATAATTTCAAGCAGTTGGATATGAAAAGTGAAGCAACCATTATGGAAGATTATTCATGAGTCACAGGAATTGGACAGCCAGATAGTTATATGTGTATGGGGGTATCCCCATATTATAACGGTGCAAATTAATCGGAACCCGACCTATTCAACCCAAACTTTTTCTGAGGTTGTTGAGTTCAGACCCCAGGTACGGCTTGAATCTGAAAACACAAAGTCACCTAGGTTGGCTTGGGTTAAGACCCCAGGAAACCAGACCCATTTAGATATATAGCTTACATTCATTTATGAATATTTCTTTACATCATATGCAATTGTCAATACAGGCAGGAAGGGTTAAAACCTAAGCTAGCCCACCCCAACTCTACTCAAACCCAAATATGTGAAGATTTAAGAAATGTGGCCCAGGTTGGGCATGAGTTGCGCAAGCTCATATCCAATGGTGGGTCGGGTTGGATTGGGTTTGCTTTGCTCCTTCTACACTTAGGATTGGGTTTTGAGTGGTTCCCCAAGTGTCCAATTTGCACCCTTAGCATCTAGGGTGGAATGGGCTTAACAAGCCTGGATGGGTTACCATTACAGCATTACGGTGAGTTAAATTGTGGGACTTAGTAAATATTGGATAATCGGAGTGGATGCAAATAAACTGAATACGAATACAGATATTAGCATATCCGTATTTGGTTTATTTATAATCCGATATTTTTTAAACAAATGGATATTTAATTGAATCGGATACACATAGGTTCATCTTTATATCCATTAAGTTACTCGGATATTGGATACAAATAGAATATATCCGATTACAAAATTCATTAAGTTCAGTTAATATATTTGTATTCATTAAATTCGGCAATGGGTTAGGGTTGATGTTAAAGTATCTATATACTCTACTATAGTGTAATATAACCTACATTATTATAATATAACTACTAATTTAAAACCAGTCATTAAGTATAAATTATATAATACATAAAATTATATATATAACAAACGAATACCAATATTAGTCAGAATGGATGTATATATATCCGTATTTGGTTCATTTATAATTGGATATTTTTTAAAATGAATGGATATTTAATTGAATCAGATACTTGCACCCCTAAACAGGAGTCTCACTTCTCATTTCTAGACCAAATTATCCTTGCTAATGTCCTCGTCTCATTACTGGTTGCCATGGAGATTTCTCCACTGGAGGCTTTGCAGAGGGATTGGGCTCGAAGCCAAGGAACCAAGATCCTCTGTAGTAAGTTAAATTACATTAACATGCAACAAGTGCTTACAGCGACATGTACAAAATTTAAAATTCCAGCACAAATTTGGTTGGTATTTTAATTTTTTGTATACGTTTTGCGTGCTGAAGATCTAGACTCAAAGCCCAGTGTGCAGGCCCTAGGCCTGCTTTCAAGGTTAGACAACTGTGGGCTTGGTCAAGTAATTCCTCCTCCTCTAATTTGCATGACCTACGCTCGGACAAAGTCCTGGGGTCCATGACAAGGCTTGGTTGACTCATGACCCAGTTGAGGCCCTATGTATATGTGGCCCAGAATGACAAGAGGGCTGAAATTTGAAATAGACTCGACGAGTTTGTGACTTGTATGTGCCCATCAACTTTTAAGCCCTTTTCAAGCATATAATAAGGGCGGCAAGTGGCAACGGTTTCGGCCCGGTTGGGTCTCATTTGGGTAATCATTGGGAGCAGACTCATACGGTTTAACCATATCATTAATAATGGCATTATTACATACAGCAGTGTCAATATCAGATTATTTTCTGTAATTGATAATATACACACACACACACACACACGCACGCACCTACGTACGTATGCACACACACACATAGAGTACCTAAATACTTTCAACATTAATCCTAACTCATTGCCTAAATGGATATGATTATATTAACCAAACTCAATGAGATTTTGTAAATGGTATCCGTATTCATTTCCGTATCTAAATTAATGGATATGAATATAAACCCATATATACCCAATTTCATTAAATATTTGTGTGTTTAGAAAATATCCAATTACGAATGAATCAAATACGGATATACCAATATCTGGTTATCATTCGGTTTATTTACATCCCTAACAGTCACCCCCGGGTGGCTGCTAAGCATAGTCCTCCCAGGATGTTATTGGATGAATCCCGGCCCTTGACAGCAATTATGTCGTATGCATAGTCATCTGTCTTTCCAACTGTGTCGGTCTCACTCTGTAAGTGCAGCAGCCAAGCAAGCCCTGAGTGGCCCTACCAAAGAAAATGACTAAGAGTGGTTTATGGCCATATAAATATGAAAACACCTAAAGCATTGTCCTTATCAGATGTCATGTATTGGTTATAGAAAAATAATATCTTGAGCTCCTGGAATGAACTTGCTTATGGTATCACTTATGTACAATCTTTTTATTTTTATTTTTATGAGTAACTGATTTTATTAAGAGAGGAAAAACAGAACAAATATAGAATACAACAAAAAAATAAAATGAAAGGATCAACTCGGTTGATCAAAAGATAAAGAAGAAGGATAAAGACATGAGGGCCAATCCCTGACAAGGTCGTTGAGAGAGAAATGTTGAAACTCCAGGGTAATTGAAGCCCATGATGCAACATCAAAAACAATAATATTAGCACCCTCCATGTAGTGTTTTGAGTTTTTGTAAAAAAAATTCTTCTATTCCTCTCTTTCCATAGACCCCAACAAACTCCATGAATAATGACTATCCAGAATTTTTTTTCCACAAGCTCAAGCAACAGTGTGGGAATCAAGCAGTTACTCCTTAAATAACATGGGCTAGGTTTTTTCAGTTAGGCTTAGAAGCTGTCATTGAGTGACTTGGGTTGGCTAAGACAAGTGAATTGTTGTGAGACACAACTTGCTTGCTCTCAAAGCTTAAAATATCTTCTTTTTTTAATTTGATACCAAGCTATCCAGGCCTCTTAGAGCACTTGACTAAATCCTCGGGACAAATGGTCCCCGCCTCTCCCACACATCAGGTAAATTGGGTTCTTTTACACCTGGGCAAGTGGTCCCAAAGAGTAGGTTTTGAACTTAAAACTTCCGCTTCCTAGGGCATGATCCTGGCCAACTGCACTACCTCTTGGGATTAGCTTAAAATATCTATAATTCAAGAACAAGCTATCATTTACTAAAACCTTATTTACCATGTTATTATGGATGTATCCTTCAGGTCTTGTTTGAAACTTAAATTAATTTGGTTGTTCAAATCAAACTGATTGCCCTTTTTTTACTTGTAAATTGTAATTGTCTTTGTTACACTTTGCAAAAGACTCAACCAGTTCTTTTCACCCAAAAAAACTGAATCTGTTTGGACCCATGATCATCCCGTCAATGTAACAGTATCTGTTGTGCTGGTGGTCTAGACTACATCAGTTAGATGATGCTAACCATTTGAGTATTGAGCTGAAAAAGGGATTATCACTGCTGCACCAATCACAAGACGGGAGAAAGCATATAGAGGGTGTTTTGGTAAATACATATACGAGTCGCTTTAGGTTTGTCTGGGTGTATTTATCAAAATACCCTCCATATGCTTTCTCTCTTGCCGTGATTGGCACAGCAGAGATAATTCATACACGCATACCAAAGATGATCTGCCCTCCATTCATCTAAGCAAATCAACAGACAACCTTATCCGAGCACAAACCTTGCTAGAACGAAGAATATAGGACTTTATCTGTTTAAGAGTGGAACGGATCCTCTCCTGCCGCCTTATGACCTGTTAAGGTCTGTCTAACAGGTGGTTCAACACGATTAGTGGGAAAATGTGAATTATAATATTTAAAGATTATTCACTTTTTCCTGTCAATCATGCCATGCCACCTGTTAGACAGGACCTTAACTGGTCATAAGCGGCAATAGAGGATCCTTTTCGGTTTAAACTAGAGAGGATCCTCTACTGCCGTTGAAGTACCCTTTAAGGCATTACTTGCGTCTAGTTAAAAAAAAAAAAAAAATCAAATTTGAGCATGTGATTTCACTTTTTTTTGGTCTATGTGTCATCCAAATGCTGTGCTAATGGGAGTACAGGATCCTGAGCGTATCCACATAGATATCTCTAGAACCGAAAGAGATATTCTAAATTTTTAGAGACAAATAATCCATCCAAGTCTATTCTTATAATAGGGACTTCAATGTCGTTTCCATGAGAATTTTTTTGGAAGTTTTTTATTCGATTCTCTTCCTTTGAGTTTCATTTCCAGAGAATATATTGTAACTTTCCACCAAACTCCTTGGAAATCCCTGCACTCATATAGGATAACAGACAAGAAACCAGTGGGTGGCAGCCTCAAGGTCATTTTTTCACCGATGCCCCTAATGTGGGTGGCTGCAGCATGATCCTCTGAGGAGAGAGGGCAACCCCTACGACATCATTTCACTGTTATGCAATGTTGGCTGCCTCTACCCACCAATTGTGCATGTCCCACTCTCTAAAATAGGCTGTCTGTTGAGCCAAGTGGCACTACCAACCAAAAAAAAGGAGGGGGGGGGATCAACACTCTTTCTTTCATACTTATTAATTATTATTTTTGTTGTGTGAAAAACCTAGATTTGGGATCATATACTATAAAATAAAAGAGAAAAAATAATGCAAGCAACAATCACACAAAGAATGAAAACGCTACAAGAGATTTCACTATGATCAAAAACAAAGATTACAATAAACAGTAATACAGCTGCACAAAAATAAAAAATCCCCCAACATGAACCCCAAAACCTTATTATCCACGAGTTGAATCAGGACCCCAAATCAGATAAAAAATCATATTCAGGTTTTCCTCTGGATCATCATCCGCGTTACATATCGATTTGGATTCAAGATGCTAACCGAACAAATTTTTTCATTTTTAATAAGAAACGAAGGATATGACTTCTTAAGGCATAAATTTGCATCATCCTTATTCTCTCCCTTTCCCCCTCGCCAGCCAACTCTAATTAACCATTGCTTTTGCTTTGTCCAAAAGCAAACATTAAAACGTTCCCACTGCCTAGACTTTCCATCTCACAACTGCCTCCAATTGCATTCATTGAGATAGATTGATTTAAATGGTCAAGATTGATTCATAGAAATTCTATATCGATGAGTTGTCAAGCCATGTGCACGCATTGCTCTACGCGGTGCTTGCTGCATGGGAGATGGAGCTTCTGTCTTAATTCCCTTATACCGTGTGGATGCTAGTTGAGCATTTTGGACCCAATTATGATCCAAGAGATAAGGGAGTTTGGAAACTTTCTTTTTCTTTCCTTTCCTTGCTTATGGGTTACGCTTCCACATGTGTTAATGGCTAGCCATAATCAATATAAAATTCCAAGTTAGCACCCACCCCTGAATTTATGTCAACTTGTTTTTTGAAAGAAAAAAGTGCCAATATAGCCGTTATCTTGTGCATGTATAACATGTCTATAGAGTTCCCTTTTACACGGATTTTGATCAGGAAAATTCAAAGAGGTGGGCCATGAGTACAACGGTTGCTACACATGAGACACATCAATGCAAACAAATTTAGGTATTGTTTGGGTAAATTCCTTATAGCAGTATAGCACACTTTGCATAAGCGAACAACTTAAAGTAAAAAATATTCGACTTCTTACAAACACCGAACCCTTAGCCGCTTTTTCCAAGAAGTTGGAAAATTGACTTTGTCGACCTCTAATATCCCAAAAAAGGCTCCAAATGAAGAGGTCGGGTCCTCTAAGGCAGCTTAATTAGGGGGTGTTTGGTAACATTTCAGAAATTTAGCTCTCAATTCATGATTTTGGATTCCACCAGGAATGTATTCTTGGAGTCAATTCTGGAAATAAAAACATGTAAAATCAGCCAAAAAATGAAAATGAAAATGAAAATGAAAAATCAAACTAAGAGCTGGATTTAGAGAAATTACCTTTTCAGCTTTTAAAAAGTGATTTCAAAACGAATTTAAGAGTGGAATCCATGAAGACAAAATTCCAAGTTACCAAATGAAATTTTTTACATAATCACTCTTTTAGAGTTAAGAATCCAATAATCACTCTTTTGAATGTCATCAAACATAGCCTTAAAGTCTGGCATCAACCCTGCAGACATTTAGAGTGTTACATGTACCCAAAAATCAAATTTGAATGGGTTATTTTCACTTTTTTGATGTGCTGCACTGCAGAGATGCCAGACTTTAAGCTGCAGTAGATATCCTGGCTGCAAAATAACACTTACTAACCAAACATTCTTCTATCTACCTTTAACCAAACACAAGACCCCCTCCAGGTAGCTTTGACAATGAAATCCAGCATCTTAGATTTTTTTTGGTCCCAAGGAAGGCATTTAGCCACAAAATTAAAATAAGGACCCTTCTGGCATTCTAGCCCCTTAATTTTATTCTCCTATTTTTTCAGAATATAATATTGTAAAAGCTAAATTCAGGCAATTCTAATTATTAAAGAGAGTTTTTTTTTAAATAAAAAATGTTAAAAAATGAAAAAGACATAGAAACAAAGCTGACGTGACACCTTGATATCTACCTGGACATGCCTGTCTTGGTCAAGACCGGCCTGATATCCATCGTAATGACAAGTTATTGTCGGCCAGAATTATTTATGACCCACAACCCTACCACTTGTCAAAACGTTTACCACTTCATACCAATCTCTCTCCGCGTGTTCTTCCCTACAGAAGATAGAAAACTACAATTTTTACCGTTATCTCAAATTTTAAACTCTAACTAAAATCCCTCCCTCAGACGGCATTTCAACAATATATGACGGTTTCTCTTGAACCACTTTTGCTTTGTTTCCACAGCAAGAAACCCATTTTCTTCTAGCACACCCTTGTATAAATAGAACCCCCCCTTCACCCCCTAACCTCTCAATCTTATCTACTTCGTATGTGTTTATTCTTTGAAGCTAGTCGACCATGACCAACGTTCCAAGATCTTTGAGGGATTCTTCTCTAAACCTCTTCAATCTAGCTATTTCAAGCTCTGATCCGTGGCCTTTCTCTCCTGTTTTCTTGTAGGGAAGGGCTCAAGAGAAAGCAGCTAAGGGGTTCTTTTCTGTTGTTTTGAAATGGGTAGTGGAGATAAACATCTTCTCAACTTTCATCTGCATTTACCCCATCTTCATCTTCATCATGGGAGGAAGGAGGAGAGAGCCATCCCTAAGGGGCGTCTAGCTATTATGGTGGGTCAAGGTGAGGAGCAGCAGAGATTTGTGATCCCTGTTATATACTTCAATCACCCGCTGTTCATGCAGTTGTTGAAGGAGGCTGAGGAGGAGTATGGGTTTGAACAGAAGGGTACCATCACGATTCCTTGCCACGTGGAGGAGTTTCGTTACGTTCAAGGTGTTATTGATAAGGAGAAGTCCTTCCACCACCACCACCACCACCATCATCATCATGTTGGGTGTTTTAGGGCTTGAAGATGGCGATTCACAATCTAAATTTAAATGGGTCTGCACTTCTGTAAATTTAGAACTTCGGGTTTTTTTTTTTTTTTTGGTAGATGATGATGATACATTGATGATGACGAAAGTCGATGATAATATTAATGATTTTCTAAATTTTGTTAAGAATCAAAAAAGAGAAGTAAACCCTACCTTCCTTCTTTTTTTTTTTTTTTTAATCTTCTTATTTATATGAAGAGATTAAAATTTAATGGTGGGCGGTGTGACGATCGACTAAGAAGGGATAAAGGGAAATAGAAAAAGAGATTCTCTTGTGAACATATCAAACACGGATAGTGGTAAAGGAGGCAATAGTTGTGCTTTGCATTTTGACCCTTCAAGGCTTTGAGCTTGACCCATTACTTTGCTTGCTTGTTTGCACTTTCCAGTCGACATTCTTTCAAGAGAGAAGCACGAAATCGCTTTAGAAAATCAACATGATTACGTTGCCCCCCTAGTTCTCCTTTATTCCCTAGAATTCTTCTTTCTTACTATGTGAATATAACTGTTATGTTTTCACCAAAAGAAGAACTATAGCCCCCCTTTTTTTTGGTAAATAAAGAAGAAATATAACAGATATATATGTTTTAATTTCTTTAATAAAAAGAAGGATTGCCATGGTTAGATATTTGGTATGTGACTTCATACTCCTTCAGTAGATAAAAAAGAAGTTAAATTGGGTTGGAAAGTGGTGAGGGGTGATTTGTGTGGTGAGGCTGGAGCTTAAGTCTGTGTCTTACTTTGAGTAGGGTTCCCATTGAGAGCGGAGGATCCTAGGTGGTTTTTTTGGGCTTGGCGGAAACACAGAATTCATTTAACGTGGTTTGTACTTATTTATTACGTTCAGGAGTTTCTGGTTGTATTGGAATTTGGAAATCTGGAATAAGGTTTGTGACGAGAGAGAGAGAGAGAGAGAGAGATACAATTATACAAGGGCGCCCATCTGGGCATCTGTTCCTCTGGGGTTTGAGGTCAGGCGACGTTAAAGACAAAGTGCATTTAATGGATTTTAGAGGGACTTTCTATAAGATGTTGTTAGTGAGGAGTTTTTTTTTGTTGTTTTTTTTTTTTTTTTTTTTTTTTTTGGGTGGGGGGGTGTTTTTAAAAAAAAAAATACATTT